>NDFZ01004023.1:29495-47757 GCA_002192655.3 Mamestra configurata
AAGGCTACAATTTAAATGCGTACCAAGTAAAATATGTTATCTTCAAATAAAATAAACCCACTCTATACCGAGGTGCCTAAGGAACAACGTTTTAAGTTCCAACATAATTATACACTCATCAAAATAATTGTATGTGTTGTATTTATATTCTTTTTGCCTACCAAAATGGATAAATGGTTACCAAATCTTGTTTCCCTGAAATACAATGTTACTTCTGTTACTAGGAGAACTTGGATGCAAGAGCGAGCTAAGCGAGCTCGGGACTTAGGACACCCCGACTCGGACAGGTTAGGTTAGAAGGGGATGGCGGGGTCTAGTGAGCGAGCGAAGCGAGCGAGTCAGACCCCGCTATCCCCTTCGTGGTTGTTTTTTTTTAACCACAACAACCGAATTTGATTTTGGTGAGCATTTATCCATTCTGGCAACTATTTCGATTTTTTTTGTAGTAAATAGGTACTTTTCTGGTAGGCGTTTAAACACAAGCCGAAAACTATCACCGTCTCTACATATATCTAGGCTTAACGAATTAATAAGTAATAGTCCACCAACTTATAAATTTGAACTGGGTAAAAAAATCCTAATAATTCCATAGAAAAAAACTTAAAAGCAAGTATATTAATAAATTCGTAATCTAATAATACTTAAGTACATTTTACCATTTTTCTGGCATGGTTAGGAGACGGGTAAATAAGGAACCCTACACTGTGCGTGTACGTTCTGTTAGAATGGAAAAGACCAGAATCTTTTTAAAAAGGTTTATTAATACCGCCTAGACTATTTTGACAATCAATTTGGGGAAAACTCGGTATAGGTACGTCCCAACTTATTGGATGCCAAACCCGCACTGACTGGGAGCCAGTTAGCAAACAAGTCCTAGAAGGCCCGGTGCTGACTAAGCATCAGTGTCAGCATTCCCTAAGGCCAATACAAAGTAGGGATGTAACATTTCGTATAGATTTCATCAAATTATAAATATTAAACTTTCGTTTAAGCCTGCTACGTGCTCAAAATAAAACAATGTGTAGGATTATTAAATTTATCAAGTGTGTGAATTCGAATATGTTGTTTTAAATTCCCTTTATCACTGAAACTGCGCTGACAAATATCACATTTGAAGGGTTTTTCACCAGAATGTGAACGATAGTGTCTTAAGAAATTGCCTTTTAGATTAAAACTGCGCTGACATATTTTACATTTGAAAAGTTTTTCCAACGCGTGTATTTGAATATGATTTCTTAAAGTACTCTTTTCACTAAAACTATTCTGACATACGTCACATTTGAAGGGTTTTTCACCAGTGTGAACTCGAATATGACGTTTGATATCAGAAAAATGACTGAAACTTCGCTGACACAATTCACATTTGAAAGACTTTTCATCAGTGTGACCTAGAATATGCTTTTTTAAATTACTCTTAATGCTAAAACTGCGCTGACATATATTACATTGGAAGGGTTTTTCACCAGAATGTTTTCTAAAATGTACTTCTAAATTTCTCTTATCACTAAAGTGGTGCTGACATACTTCACATTCGTAAGGCTTTTCACCTGTGTGTATTCGAATATGCTTTTTTAAATTACTCTTATCACTGAAACTGCGCTGACAAGTATCACATTTGAAGGGTTTTTGACCAGAATGTAAACGATAGTGTTTTAGAAAACTACTCTTTACACTAAAACTGCGCTGACATATTTCACATTTGTAAGGTTTTTCACCCGTGTGTGTTCGAACATGTTTACTTAAAGAACTCTTTTCACTAAAACTACGCTGACATACATCACATTTGAAAGGCTTTTCACTGGAATGTTTTCTAAAATGTACTTGTAAACTACACTTGTGACTAAAACTTTGCTGACATATTTCACATTTGTAAGGTTTTTCAGAAGTGTGAGTTCGACTATGGCGCTTCAAATCAGAAGAAGAAATGAAACTGCTCTGACATATTTCACATTTGAAAGGTTTTTCACCAGTGTGTATTCGAACATGATTTCTTAAAGTACTCTTATCACTAAAACTACGCTGACATACAATACATTTAAAGGGTTTTTCACCAGTGTGAACTCGACTATGGCGTTTCAAATGGGAAGATTGATCAAAACTGTGCTGACAAACTTCACATTTGTAAGGTTTTTCACCAGTGTGAATTTGATTAAGTTTTTTTGAATTACTCGATCGAACTAATCTACTCCGAGATGTGGTGGTGATAGTCTCTTTGAAGTTAGCAACAGATTCGGATGTACGAGTTTTAGTTGTCTGAGTAATTTTCGAATCTGATAGTTCGTTCATCGTTTGCTCGGCTTGATTAGTATCTTCTAGTTTTATTTTTCTTGAGTTAACGTTTGGTTTCTTCGTGACGGCCGCCCCTGGGATTATAGTAAATCTGATTAGTAACGTTGAAATAGATTGAGGGATGCACAGGAATCAAAATAATATGAGTTTGACTGATTCACACTGGAGCCGATCTCTTCTTGGATTTCTGGCTTTCTCAGCCCCATTACGCTTTTGTTTAACGTAACTACGACCAAGCGAAACGGAAGGGTAGTGATTCTAGCAGTATACGTATGTATGTAGAAATCTTCTACTGTGGCGCCTAAACTAATTAGCCGGCCTTCATGAATGAGGTGTCAATTGATTCGTTATTAAGGTCCATTAATTACCTAGCCATTTCCCAATTATATTGGGGTCGGATTCCAGTTAAACCGGATTCAGCTGAATACCCGTATTGTACATGGAGCGACTGCCTATCAGACCTCCACAACCCAGTAACTGAGTAACACGGTACTTCATGGCAAGACTAGTGTCAGATTTTTCTGTGTTTTGACAATCCGTAACTACTGCCAAAAATATCCACAAATGACAGCCGGGAAAAAATGGCGAGGTCAAGCAACGCTTACCGAGGTCGGTCTGTGGATGGGTTACCATCTTAACATACTGAGGCTCCTCCATGCCTCGGAAAGCACGTTAGGCTGTTGGTCCCGGCTGTCATTTGTAGATCGTTAGCAGTGACGACACGTTTGGCGAAGTGAGCGATTGGCTGCTGAGCTGCATGTCGCGGGTTCCCGCACGGGAACAAGTATTTGTATGGCCTACAGATAGTTGTTCCGGGTCTGGCTGTTTGTGTATGTGACTTTCTATGTTTATAAACGAACCCACGATACAGGCGAAATTCATAGGGTGGGGCAACGTTTTAAAAAAAAAGAGGGTGCTTTAGACCACTTGACTGAAGTAAAACTTCTTTAGCTCCATCTATATGTATAATATAAACTTGTATATACATATATTAATTTTCTACAAATTTTAGATGGACCGGCCCTTTGATTTACTTGTGATGATGATGTGCTAAATCTTGATCACTTTGCTGCTTCAACAGTATTTTCTTTGCTCTAAGTAAGAAAACGCAAATAAGAATTTTACGAGCCTTCAATGGCATAAGTTTTATAATAAATTAAAATATTTACAATTTTTTTCTCTCCCGGTATTCTCGCATGCGTTGAGCTGCAGTTTTCGCCTTATTTTTTGATGACTCACTAACGCCTTTTTTTCTCTCTCTCCATCGCCGTGTTGCCTCTGCAGACTTTGCTCTTTTTTCTATTGTCCTTATTTCAGAGGGTCCAGGGACTTCATTGTCTTCTGATGGACCAGCACTACGAATATCTTCTGTAGCAATTTCAACTATTGCATCTGGTTCCTGCTGCTGCTTACTTTGTTGTTTAAGCAGTGCTTTTCGTGCTCTGAATTCTCGACCACGTTCTGCAGAAGTTTTTGGCGCTTTATTCAACCTATAATTTCATCATTTTAGTTTGGTAAATTCTATTAGTCTTGAATTATTATAAAACTAAAATTAAAATAAATTTACCTAACTCCAATCATTTGTCTCGGTTTTGTACATGATCTATCGTGGGATTTTCATCATCAACTTCCATTTGATTATTAACATGTTCGATCACAATGTCACCAATTATTTGTAATGGTGAACCTCTACAATTAATAAGTATTTTATTATCTATTTACGTATTAGTTAAATTTTATGTAATCCTATTTAAAAAATGTGCTGAAGTAAATTGTAGAAACGCGAGGCCGAAATACGGAAGAGTAATAAGGAGAAAGAGAGAGAGACAAGAAAAGTACAGGGAATCAACGCGAGTCTAATCAACTCTATTTGCTCATGCAATACACGAGTGTTGCGCTACCGGCTGCGCACTCACTTGCTCGTGTGCTCATTTGCTTGTGTGAAAGAGAGAGAGAGAGAGAGTTGCGCTACCGGTTGCGCACTCACTTGCTCGTGTGCTCATTTGCTTGTAAGTGGCTCGATACACACACGCATACACATACAGCATACGGCATTTCATTACATGACGATTTCTACTAAATCGCACTACCCGTAAGCCGTGTTAAGGAACTTCGTTCCAAAAAAGGAANCAAGAAAAGTACAGGGAATCAACGCGAGTCTAATCAACTCTATTTGCTCATGCAATACACGAGTGTTGCGCTACCGGCTGCGCACTCACTTGCTCGTGTGCTCATTTGCTTGTGTGAAAGAGAGAGAGAGAGAGAGAGAGAGTTGCGCTACCGGCTGCGCACTCACTTGCTCGTGTGCTCATTTGCTTGTGTGAAAGAGAGAGAGAGAGAGAGAGTTGCGCTACCGGCTGCGCACTCACTTGCTCGTGTGCTCATTTGCTTGTGTGAAAGAGAGAGAGAGAGAGAGAGTTGCGCTACCGGCTGCGCACTCACTTGCTCGTGTGCTCATTTGCTTGTGTGAAAGAGAGAGAGAGAGAGAGAGTTGCGCTACCGGCTGCGCACTCACTTGCTCGTGTGCTCATTTGCTTGTAAGTGGCTCGATACACACACGCATACACATACAGCATACGGCATTTCATTACGTGACGATTTCTACTAAATCGCACTACCCGTAAGCCGTGTTAAGGAACTTCGTTCCAAAAAAGGAACGCTGCATATGACGCTACGACGCCAGCAACTAGTATGAGATGCGCACTAACCTTCGTGATTCATTATCAGTTGATTGGGTCTCAATAGGTTTAAAATCTTGCTTTGAATATGTTGTCACACACTTTCTATGAACGATTTCCGTACGTAATTTCTTCTTAGTTGATGGTCTTGGAGCTCTGCTTTCATATTCAGAGTCTGAGTCACTTCCTGCCATAATTTGTTATTATTTACCCGTAAAATTCACAAAATATGAAATTTCAAATCAATTTACAACTTTATTCACTTTAAACGTAGAATATTTAAACAAAATATTAATTCATAAAATTGTTCAAGAATGAAATGAAATTACGAAATAATCAAGAAATCACCGTTCGCGTAACGCTAGCAAACTCGCAAACGAACTACTGACTGAGATATAATTGTATATTTCATGCTATGAGAAGAAGAGAGAAAGAAAATGAGCGCACCTCTGTCTCTCTTGTCCCTACAGTAATATACGAAACGTAACTCTCTCTCTTTCTATCTTCACGAACTTATGTCTCCCTCTCAACTTGCGTTCTCCTCGCCCGATCACACTTTTCGTAACGCTCTCGTCACTCATTCACCAGCTTACTCCCCAAGTTAAGCGTGCGTAAAGAAGTTTTACTTAAAAAAAAAATGTTACGGATTAACTGAATCCAAGAAATCTGATAACAGTCTTGCCAAGAAGTACCATGCTACCCTGTAAGTTACCGAGTGGTGGAGATCAGATAGGCATTCGCTCCTCGTAAATACTGGTATTTAGCTGAATCCGGTTCGACTGAAAGCCGACCCCAATATATTGGGAAAAAGCAGGCTGATGATGAAGTACTTACTTTTCGTCACTCTGGTTCTTTGTGTCTTCTTGGATACCTCTAGAAATTCCTCCGGTTCAATTTTAATATTCATCAAAGGTATATCTTCCGAATCTGACTCCGAGTGTCTTGCTAGTATATCTTCTACATCTAGATAGCTGTTATCTGGGTTTTCCAGTTCTAGCTCTGCAAGCAAACGAAATCGCTGATGTATTTATGCCATAGAGCGGCGGGGCAGTGAGACGGGCATGGGCAGCATTCCACGCAACAGTGCGTTGGTGGCAGCGAACCTGTTAAGAGAGTATATTAATATAATCCTCTTGGAAATTAATAAACCGATTTTCATGAAACTCGATAAGCATAGGTACTCTCGAACTCTTCGAGAATGTTCGTATCTAACTATCTGTATACTCATAGCGAAATATAGTGATNCGTATATTAATATAATCCTCTTGGAAATTAATAAACCGATTTTCATAACTCTCGAACTCTTCGAGAATGTTCGTATCTAACTATCTGTATACTCATAGCGAAATATAGTGATATTTCGGTTTCTACAAAAACTTATTGTTCTCTCTCCATCTAAAGTCTTTCGAATTTGCTCGTAACTAACTTTTTCGGCCTCGGTATCTTGCCTATGCGTGCCAAGTTTAATCAAAATCGGCTCAATCATTTCTAAGAACAAGGACTTGGAAAGTTTGTATCAAACACCGTGAGGAGTAACCGTCCTTAAGGCTTAAATTAATTAAAATACACCAAAATCTGTGCGAGCACTAGTTTAGTGTCAAAGCATTTTATACTTTATCTCCATTATTTATATGATACATACAGATGGCTCAAAAACTCCGAAGTGTTCAGGGGCTGGCGTACAGTCCCTAGACCTCAACATTAACTTTCACCTACACGCCTTGCCCCTAAACAAACATCTCTTAAACATAGGCGCCACGAACAGCCCACTCTGCAGGGGCTACTTTGACACCGAATAATCAGACGCCCTCGTTATCCTGGAATGCGAGGCCGTGGTTACCCAACGTAAACAAATCCTCGGAACGGTCTGGGTGTACCATATGGGAGTACCTTTTTCACTGATTGAGAGATACATTTTATGGATAGGAAATCATCAAATGACTTCTTTCGCTCTGGGTGGAGAGGAAGGGCGTGTCAGACTCTTACTGACTAATACCCATCCGTGTTCTTCCTAAAGCCCTTTGCGTTCCAGGGTCATGCTGACTCTTTGAATGCCATACTCTAACTTTTACTCCAGAAAGATGCATGGTTTCTGTGAGATAGACCTCGGGGTCCAAGCAGAGAGTTTTACCTTCACTTGGATGTTCCACCTTCAACTCCACATAACACTGCTCCTCACAAACAGCTGCTAGTTCTTGTTTGATAGCATCACACTTTGATTGCCATTGCTCTACTATATTTATGTACTCTATTGGCGATATTATAAACCCACCAGCAGAATCCAAGTATTCTTGGTTTGCTAAGGGTTTTTGCTGTAACAAAATGTAATTTTGTTAAGAATCCTGATGAGCACAAATCACAAACACATAACATTACTCCTTTTCAGTTTTAGGTTCTTCTAACTTGTCATCATCTGCCGAGCCTTTTCCCAACTATATTGGGGTGGGCTCCCAGTCAAACCAGTTTCAGCTGAATACTAGTGTTTTACGTGGAGGGGCAGCCAGACCTACACAACCCATTAATTGGGTAACATGGTACTTCTTGACAAGACTGGTGTCAGATTTTTGGCTTCTGACAATCCATAGGACTGACAAAGATCTACAAATGGCAGCAGAAAAGGAAATAAAAGTAAAATATTCTAGAGTCAATGCTGTGATGCTTTCCTCAAAATACCACCTCAGATAATACCATGAGGTATTATCTGAGGTGGTATTTTATAAATATGATTTGAAAAAGTCTGACGTCAGGGTTGGTTCAAGCTTAATTTCTCAGGGAACTCAGCTAGGAAACTATGGTCTCATTTAATTTTAATAAAGTTTGCAAAATCACTTGATGTGTTATGTTAAATACTAATATCATTTGTTACAATTTGTAAAATAAGTATAAGCTAAGTATCACCCTATCGCTTTGGGATATCCTGTAACGATAGATGAAGTGTTGTGTTAAATAAATAAATAAACTGCCTAATTTATAAAATAAATATTGTTGATCATGATTTATCATTTCATAAGAATTGGGAGAAGCACAATATTGTGACCCTTGGAAGAAATGGAGGGAAGCCTTCGCCCTACAGTGGGTATTGGTTACTATTGTAATTAGTTATGAATTATAAACTGCCCAAAGTTAATAAAGTTACACCTCATGGTCCTCACTCAACATGTGAGCTAAAAGCTCCTCAGCTTCCAGACACTTCCTCTGCAGTCGGCAGCATTGCTTCAGTTTAGTGCAGCAGAAGTAACAAGCCAGCATCGGTCTGTTGTCTTCAGTCACAAACTGCAACAAGTATACTTTTATAGCTACTATTTTGAATCCTTTTTAAAGAGTCCTGAATAAAATACTTTTGAATCTTAATAATTTATTTGTTAAAGTTTTCACCATGCCACGGTTGGCTATAGCCAACATGAAAAAGTGCCCAACATGCCACTGTCAGCTAGCAACATGCCACTGTCAGCTAGCAACATGCCACTGTCAGCTAGAGCTGACATTGTGGCTTGGCGTCGGGGGCACACCGATGCGTTTATGCTCTGGTGTTCAAAAGGCATTTTGAACACCGAGAGTGGCGTGTTGGGCACTTTTTCATTTGTCAGCTATAGCAAACCGTGGCGGTCAAAAGGTTAAATTATCTACTTACCGGAATATCAGTCAGCTTCTCATACATCTCCTGCAGGCTCTTGTTGGTAACCACATACATGCGAACATTCTCCACTAAACATATCCTACACATTGACCATTTTTTCACTTTTTCCATCTTATCATCTATCTTGGAAAACGAACGAGTACCTTGTTACTATTGTTTACAATAAACTTTTAAACTCTGATTTTCTTATTATTTCATAATATTTGGCAATATGCTGTTGGACATCGAAAAAAAAAAATACACTAAACTTGTTTGCACGTTCTAGTAGACCTCAACAAGACTGGGCTGGCTTACTCACAACCCTCCGATACCGTAGTCTATCGTAGTAAAGCCAGAGCAAGACACCGGTCAACTTCTAACAGTCAGTGGCGAAGGAAGAATTACAATACTCAGGCGTGACGCTGCCCGACAGTGAAAGGTGCTTTCGTATTTATCCTTCGTAGTCAGTTCGTATAATTGGTTTATTGATATTTTGTGTTGTTTATTTTTATTTTCGTGTTTGGGGCGCGAAAACGTGCCTATTTTGTTCTATTATATTATATATGGCAAGCAAAGCCAATGTCGACTATTCTGCCAATGTCCAACCAAAGTACAATAAAATTGGAAAAGCAAGTGTGCGATATTATAGGTACTAATTTTATTACGAGAGGGCAACGAATTCTACAGAAACGAGTTAGATTCTTCAATCAATACCTACACCCATAGATAATACACTATAATACACCTACAGTTAATGTCAAAGTGTCAAGTCAAGTCAGTGACAGTCTAGGGGATTTCATGACCTGGCAACTGAGGCCTTTAAGTCAAGTTTTTAATACAAACACTTTATTCTGCATTGTTTTTTGGAGTGTTTGGCTGCAAATATGTCGAGTCAGTCTTCTCGGCAAGCTTCGCAGAGGAAGTCAATACTACAATATACATTTTAGCTCCACTTAACCGAGATTGCGCCTATTTCAATGATTACATATATTGTCCAGTTGCGACACAACACTACTCCAATTTTATATCACAATATCCAAGGGCGTACCCTCTATAAGAAAAAATAAACGTTAATTTTCTTTGCAATTTCTATTACTGGAAACTAAAACGTGAGTATTAAAAGTGTTGGAAAATTAACATCTTTTCACTCGTTAAGTATTTTTTATTCGATATTATTACATTACAGCATACGATTCGATGTAGGTAGTATAGAATTCTATCGTGTCAATCAAGGGCCATCCATCTCGTGTCAAGTAGATGTACTACACTACGAAGGATGGACCGAATATTCCCAGTTCAGGAATATTCCCACATGGATTGTCAGGGGGCAATCGGGAATAAAATTTTCAAAAAAATAAACATCTGGGCGAAGCCGGAGCGGTCCACTAGTTATTTAAAATACTGATATAATAAATGCGAAAGTTTGGATGTTTATTACTCAATTTAAGTCAAAACGGCTGGAGATGTCGATTATATTCCGGAATAACACGAAGGATACACATTTTTACGTCGGGAGTATGTTCCATTGGTATAATTTTTAACATTCACGCGGGCGGAGCCGCGGGCAGCAGCTAGTTATGCATAAGTGAAAAAGCAAATACGATGAAGATTGTTGGGGAGTTTATGTGGAATACATATTTAAAAAATAAAAAATATAAATTTAAATGTAAAATGATGAGAGCTGATACTGGTTCCAAGAATTTATAGCCAAAATTTCAAAAGTAGAAGGTTACGTGCGCAATGCTTGAGGAAGATGGTCGTGTGTGGCGACCCCCTTTTTTTGTGAGTGGCGTCTCGCAATTCAACCTATGAGGTTGTCGACTGCTTAACCGGGCTTGCCTATGGTGGCCATAATATATATTATTTCCCCTCCAGCCAAGGCTTCTAAAAAAACATACAAATTAAGCGACTACACGCTAAGGGCAACCCTGTGGGGTACGGGCCTCGGCTTAGGGCGTCGCTGGGGGGAGGACAGCTAGGGACGGGCTGGATCGAACTAGAATTATTATTAGGGGACGAATTTAAGACTACAGGCTCAGCGGTGTGTTTCCTGAGCGAAGGGGGCGCGAGAACGGGCCTGCCTTATGTGCTCAGCGAAGGTGAGGTGGCTGTCCAGGATGACCCCCAGGTATTTGGCTTGCTTCTCCCAGGGGATCGGTTTTCCATACATGGTGATCAGACGAGGGGGAAGGGTGTTTGTGCCGCGGTTTCGTAAAGAGAACCGCCTGACTCTTGTCGGGGTTAACCTCGATTCTCCATTTCCTGAACCATCTGCCCAAGATATTTGCGGATGTTTGGAGAGTGCGAGCGATAGCGTTAGGTTCGCGACCGGTGTAGTAAATGGCGGTGTCATTGGCAAATACGGCGCAGTACCAGATTCGCATTATTTAGGAGTACTACCTACTAACTTTTGTATAAATTTGGGAAGAAATTACAGAGTTTGTAATAGGAAAATCTTAATATGGAAATTTAACACCGTGACTGTGTTTGCCTTTTTATATGCAGAAAATTATAAGAAAACTTAAAAACACTAGCAGTGTAGGCTATGACGGTATTTCTACTAGAGTAATCAAAGCAGTAAATGAAGATATTTCTCATCACCTAAGCNGGTTTTGTTTTTTATGAATGTGCACCTATAACTCCGAGGTTTCTGATCCGATTCATGAGATTCTTTTTTAGTTGGATGCGGTATACTTGCCATTAAAATTTGGTTTATTTTGTTTAGTTTGGCTCAGTACTTTTTATTTTATAATCATTTTCGCTTACTTGCATATGTTATTTTTGGGTACTTGTTTATGTAAAACGCCTGGACCGATTTGGAAAATTCCCTTTTTGTTTGAAAGGGTACACTTGGTGGTCCCATGGTCATCTATGATCAATGATTGTGCAATGTATATTAGTGATTTAGTGATCATATAATATCGGGGAGCGGGGCGGGGGCGGCGGCGGCGCGGAGATCGATGCGGCTGCAGCTGCGCTGCTGGGGCGGCTGTTGCAGGTGCAGAAAATTTCAAACGCCGCAAATATACGGGCCTTAAGCGAAGGCCATACCGCCAGCTAGCGAGCGAGCTTTGAACAATTCAGCTTATCTCAATAGTTCGTGGTGCTGGTGTGAACTGAAGTATAAAACGATGCTCGCCGCGCACCCGACTCGCTCGGTCGCTAGCTGGCGGTGTGGCCTGCGCTTTATTGGGAGTTATATATTTGAGTCGTTTGGGATTGAAACATTAGGCCTGGGTCTGAGTGCTCACCGAGTCTTTCGGGAGATCAGCAAACAACGTGTCGACTGTTCACGTGACCAAAGGGCTGGGCTTTTCTACAATTTCTTCGGCCTAAGAATCGGCCATATGCAACGTGTAACAGAATAAACGCAATATTACCTCATAAGGGGTCATTGTACTCATAATTATGAACCACTTTCACTATGGGACTAACACTGAAATCGCGAAAAAAAAATCGACTGCCCCATACATTTATGTGCGTATAACTCGACAAAATGTACTGAACAGCTGATTTTATTTCGCAATTTCGGGGTTGATCTCATAGTAAAAGTTGTTCATAATGATAAGTACAATGACGCCTTAAGAGGTAATGCATTTATTCTTTTACGTGTTCGCGTTGTATATTAGTATATGGAACCAGCATTGCCATTCAACGCGGCAATGCTGCCAGTGGGCACTTTTACTATTGGCAGCGATGTCGATGATTTTTTGATGCCCAATGATTTATTTTGTTTTGATTCGCGTTTGTACATAATTTCGCGATTATTAGTCTAGTTGTTATTTATTTATTTATTAAAACTTTATGCACTAGTAAAAACACTGTACAAAGGCGGACTTAATGCCTTAGGCATTTTCTACCAGTTAGGGGGCGTTCAAGTATTACGTAACGCAATTTGGGGGGAGGGGGCTCTTGTAAAACGTTACGATACGTTACAGGGGCGGGAAGGGTGTTCGAACAACGCGTTACGTAACATTGTTTTTTTTATTTAACGCTAGCTCCCTAAACATATTTTCGAGTTACACAGTCACTAAACAGTAGTCATTTTGCCAAACAAAAATAAACATCAATATTTTTCTTGAAATGACATTTATTAATTTAAAAAATTGGTAACATGAGAGTAAGTAGTAGACATACCTAATTGTGACTTTTAGGTAAAAATTGTCACTTGGATGATACGTAACGTTTAACGAGGGGGAGGGGGGTACAGATAAACGTTACGGCGCGTTATATGGGGGGGAGGGAGGGTCAAGAATCTTAAAAAATTGCGTTACGTAATACTTGAACACTCCCTTACTGCTCAGAATACAGAGCAAACCAGAAACCGCCACCGCGCTAAAACGTGAGGCGGTGTAAACCACGCCGGAAAGGCGTGGTTCGTTCAATTGTCAATAATTAGTCAATGGCCGACTCGCGTGCTGTTTACATTTAGTTGCAGTTGTTAGTTTTTTAAAAAATACGTCGTCGTGTCCGCTTGCAAAAATGCTACCGAATGCTATACAAAGAAATCGGATGAGATCATGTTTAATCTGTAGGTAAATAACACATTTCCAATCCACTTTATTAAAATATTGAATTTAATTTATATACGACGGCACGGTTGGCGCAGTGGTTGAGCGATTGACTGCTGCGTGTCACGGGTTCAATTCCCGCACGGAACAAATATTTGTATGGCCTACAGATAGTTGTTCCGGGTCTGGCTGTTTGTGTTTGTGACTTTGTATGTTTCTAAACGCACCCACGATACAGGAGAAATTCCTAATGTGGGGCAACGTTTGAGCTGTCAATCCATATAATCAAGATGGAATGACAGCTCACTTCGTGATCACGTGACATCTTGATTATACGGATTGACAGCTCACGTCGTAATCACTAGATGAGGAATAAAATGAAGACTATCGATTTAAAGACATCTCACATTATATAAAAGTAGCAAAGAAAAGAATTATAACAAAACTTTATTTAACTTTAATGTCCACGCATTATATAACAAAAATATAAGGAACATAAAAATATGTACAAGGGTGAACGTCAGAACGGCTGAACGAATCTGGATGTAATTTTAAACATAGATTTTAGTCAGGAATAGCACCTAAACTACTTTTTGTCCCGACAGTATGTACCCTTGGAATAATTACGATATTCAAGCAGGGAAAGGAATCTAGTTATTTATGTTTTTCACCAGTGTGTGTACTAATATGGTATTTCAAAGAAGTTCTATGTGTAAAACTACGCTGACATACAGTACATTTGAATGGTTTTTCCCCAGTGTGGATACGTACATGTTTGGTTAAATAACTCGATGAAATAAAACAACGCTGACATAAATCACATTTGTACGGTTTTTCACCAATGTGTGCACGAATATGATTTATCAAATGAGATTTCATACGAAAACTTCTGTGACATATATCACATTTATGAGGTTTTTCACCAGTGTGTGTTCTTATATGATTATTTAAATAGGCTTTTGTAGAAAAACTGCGTTGACATTCAGTACATTTGTGAGGTTTTTCACCGGTGTGTGTGCGAATATGATATTTCAAAGATTCTGTGTTGGTAAAGCTACGTTGACATAGAATACATTTGTGAGGAGTTTCACCAGTGTGAGTTGTAATATGGTAATGCAAAGATTGTTTATGAGTGAAACTTCGCTGGCAAATATCACAGGTGAAAGGTTTTTCGCCAGTTCGTCTACAAGTGTGTCGTTTTAAATCACCTTTTCTAGTAAATTCTCGTGAGCATAGGTCACACTTGAAAAACTTTTTTCCAACACTTTGATGTATTTTGATATCGTCTGTGTTTGTGGCTTTCTTACTATTATAACTTTCACTACTATTCAAGTGGAAATTATTCTTCATGTCATTAATATTTTGATGATTCAGTGTTTCTTTAATTTTGTCTACAGCACATTTGTCAATCTCAGTGCTTGCCATGTGCACAGTGACAGGCTCTTTAAATTTAGTTCCAGATTTGGACGCACAATTTTCAAATGTTCTGATAGATTTGAAGTCCGTTGACTGGTTTTTCTTATGCTTCGCTGTAACTACTTTTGCTCTTCTTGAGTATATTTTTGTAATATTCGTGTCGGCGGGAGTCCCTGTGATCACAAACTTGGTTAGTTCAGAAGAATTTTTGACTACCTAAACAAGATTAATCAAATAGGTAAGTCCAGTCGATGCACGGAATTGTACCTTTAGACTAAGTGCTATTCTATCATCGAATGCGATTGTCAATCCCTTACATTTTTGACGTTTTGCTTTTGACACCGCCGGCCGTCGTATACCGCTGACAGAATGTCACTTGTCAGGAGATTTAAGACTAGATCCTAGAGCTGCCAGACCTTGCTTATTTTCTCACTAACAAAATGTGTGGAATAGAGTAGCTAGTGAAGAAAGAATATTTTTTTTAAAAGCAATATTTTGTGTATTAAATCCTTATTAACTTATAGAATAACAATGTCGTATGTGAAAGACGCCTATCGCCTACTCGTGCATATAGAACCCACAACATAATGAATCCATGTAAATAATAGTGCATGAGTATTGTTTATTCTGTAATCATAGTACTAAAATAGGAATCTCTGTTATGATCTCGACAGGTCGAAACAAGTCGAAACCTGCAGAAACTTGTCGGGCAGTCGTCTCTGACAGGCTGACTGGAGATGGGCGCGAATCTGAAATGTAGTAATTGATAGCTCAAATTGTCACATAGTTTACTCCTATCACTACCTACACCCATATGGGAGAGGCTTAGAGCAGTTTGTGTAGTTCGACAGTTCTTCAATAATAAAATATTTTTTAGTTATAAAGTCAAAAGTAAATAAGAGTCTTCGTTCTTTCTACTATGCTTATAACTGTTCCTCTTTTATGTACTGTTAAAGAAATCAAGAAAATGTAGTTATAATTAAGAAAAACATAGTCATCAACACAACCGGTTTATATCGAAAAATTGGTTTATTTCAGTTTAAAACGGATTGGTTTAATTGGTTTTAAACCTTACATCTAAAATCCCACCTTTTTTGTTAGTGACAAATAAGTAAGTCTGGGGACCCTGATTCTCAGTCTATTAGGTCTGGCTTCTTTTACCAGCGAACCGTTACGTTTTACTTTTTTGGATGGGAAATCATCAAATGATTCCTTCCGCTCTGAGCGGAGCGGGAGGGAGTGTCAAACTCTCACTGACCAAAACCTACCCGCGTTCTTTCAAACGCCGTTTGCGTTTCAGGGCCGCGGTAACTCTGTAGCGGCATGAATGAAACTAAGAAGCGAAATTTGTACGGCAACAAAAAGAATCGCAACGCCATCTATCCTGTCAGCGACGAACTAACAACGAAATCCTGCATCGCGCAAGCAAAGTTTTCCGTGCGATTTGAACATGTAGGTACAACAGTCCGAATATCAACTATCGGGCAGTTGCTCACCAGACACAACAACCGTCTTTAAGGAGGATCCTCCCATTTCAGTGGAGGTGTGTAGGACTTTACTCACACACTCACACTTTACTTCCGCATACCTCTATAACTCTTTCGAATCATTCCGCAACTTTGGCAGGCACTGGCCGTTTGGCTTCCTTTCACTTTTGTGTTTTCGGTGGCATACTTACACTCCGTCACGCTGACTTTCTGTTTCTGCTCAGGTAACTCTTCATCTTCTGTCTCTAGTTTAATCTCCACAATTGCATCTTCTGACTGCGATGCAGAAAAGTATGCTTTTTTTTTGTACAGATCTTCTGTATCAAACTCTGTAAGTAAATAAACAGTAAACATGATTTAAACTTGTCTGTTTGAAGGAGATAATTTATCAAGGAGCTCGTGGCTAAATAATAACAGCAGGCCACATACGAGATTAAGCAACGCGTGCGTCGGCTGCGGATGGGTGAGTGGAAGTTAAGAATATTTACCTTCACTTAGACGTTCCACCTTCAGCTCAACATCACACTGCTGCTCACAAACAGCTGCTAGTTCTTGTTTGATAGCATCGCGCTCTGTTTGACATTCCTCTACTATACTTATGTTCTCTATGGGCGATATTATAAAATCGCCCAGAAATTCCAAGTTTTCTTGGCTCGTTAAGGGTTTATGCTGAAACAAAATTTAATTTTGATCTGAAAAATACTCCTGAAAATCTCAAACGTGACATGGTATTGTTTTTATATTACATACTAGCTTTAGCCCGCGACTTCGTCCGCGTACACTTCAGAATTTAACCCGAAGAGAAAACAAAATAGAGTTCTCCGTTACTGATATTATAAATGATTCGAGTATCCTGGTAGTTTGTGAGTCTTTGCCGCTCGTACTTCCAGCCTCGGAAATACATCTTCATGATTCCTAGTATCCTGGTAGTTTGTGAGTCTATTCCGCTCACAATAGCGTATTTTACTGAAAGACAAAGAATTTGTCTGTCAATGGATTTCCAAAAAAATTTGGACACGTATTTTTTCTTTATTCACGTAAACAATAAATTAAGACGATACGGTTCGTTGAAAACACGCGTGACGTCACANGAATAGCGTATTTTACTGAAAAAAAAAAGAATTTGTCCGTCAATGGATTTCCAAAAAAATTATATTACGTATACTACGTATTTATTCTTTATTCACGTAAACAATAAATTAAGACGATACGGTTCGTTGAAAACACGCGTGACGTCACAACGCTGTTAAAAATTGTACCATCATTATGTACAAATCTTATGTGTACATTATATGGAAATCTATCTGACGGATAAGATAAGAAAATTGACCTGAGTACCTATACAAAAAATCAGCATGCAAGTTGTTAAAAATATTATAAACAGGTTCTTCTTCTTCATGCTTGCCTTAATACAATGGCATATAAATATTCAAGTAGGTAGGTACTTCAGACAATTTGTTTTTTATTTAGTTTTAAAATTATACAGCTAATAAAAATATTTAAATAGTAATGTAACCATAATTCAAATTTCCAAATTAAAAATAACAATCATAGTTCACATAAAGAATACCTATTAAAAGTATTCAGACTAATTATTTTTTTCAGTAAAATACCCTATTCAAGCCCCGCAAATATTTTACAATGTTTCTAGTCTCCTGGTACTTGTGAATCTTTAGCGCTCACAATTCCAGTCCCGGAAAACTTCCGACAGGTTTCTGGTCTCCAGGTACTAGTGAATCTTTAGCTCTGAATGTCCACTTCCTCCTCAATCCCCGCTTAGACATGTCATTTATCAGGATAAGAAGTGGCTTACATAATGTATACCCAGGTTATAAACTATCTTTGTGCCAAATTTCATAGAAATCCGTTTGCCATTTATAAATAATAGCACGCACAAACACACAGAAATTTACAGATTTATTATATAGATTAGAACAGCTTGACCTTTGTCTTCATAGTAATCATCATCATATCAGCAGATAGACGTCCACTACTGGACATAGGCCTNTGTGCCAAATTTCATAGAAATCCGTTTGCCATTTATAAATAATAGCACGCACAAACACACAGAAATTTACAGATTTATTATATAGATTAGAACAGCTTGACCTTTGTCTTCATAGTAATCATCATCATATCAGCAGATAGACGTCCACTACTGGACATAGGCCTCCCCCAAAAGGGGGCATCACAGTGTAGCTTTTGCAATGCACAGAAAATGCTGCTGCCCATTCTCTGGTCTGTCCCTTATGGCCGGTTTCAATA
>NDFZ01004024.1:5417-47761 GCA_002192655.3 Mamestra configurata
GGCTTTGTTCGTCGCCAAGGAAGGCCACGATCTCGGGTCACAACTGAAAGGCAGGATCGATTCATCGTGACGACCAGCTTGAGAAATCGTCACCTTACCTCCATTGAGATACAAAACCAACTTCGCGACTTCCACGGAGTATCTGTGAGCGCTCGAACTGTTCGGAGAAGGTTAAAAGAACGCGATATGGTACCACACAAGCCAGCTAATGGGCCCAAACTAACGCGAGCCCACCGAACAGCGCGCCTTCATTTCGCACGCAGTCATTTAAATTGGACACAGCAAGATTGGAGCCGTGTACTCTTTTCTGATGAGTCTAAAATTGTGTTACATGGCAATGATGGAAGGAAGAAGGTCTACCGACGTAAGGGAGAGCGTTTCGCACAATGCTGCTTTGAAGAGAGGGTTGCTTATGGCGGTGGCTCATGGACTGTCTGGGGCGGTATATCCGCGAGCGGCAAAACTCAACTTGAGGTTGTTACAGGACCACGGCTGCCAACATTAAATGCTGAAAGGTACATTCGTGAGTGCTTAGAACCTCACGTGATACCATACGCGGACTATGTGGGCCCAAATTTCCTTTTTATGCATGATAATGCAAGAGCCCATGCGGCCGGCATCGTCAGGGAATATCTTCGGGATGTGAACATCACAGTTATGGACTGGCCAGCCAGAAGCCCAGACATGAACCCCATTGAGCACATGTGGGACGAGCTAAAAAGACGTGTTAGGGCTCGTCAGCCAGTTGCCCAGACGATGCAGGAGTTGAAAACTGCCATAGAAGAGGAATGGGAGATGATCCCTCAAAATTGCATAGAGCGGTTGATAAACTCTATGCCTAATCGTATGAGAGCTGTGGTAGATGCCCATGGAGGCAACACGCGTTATTAAATTAAACCTTTATTTGATAAAACATGTTTTTTATTCAAAAATCAATTGCCTTTAACAAGGCGCATATCCGACTTGTTAGGCGTAGCTCCATGTCGTATGGTATTCTGAATTCAAATTTAAAACAATACGATCGAAAAAGATGGTAAAATGTATCAGGTTTAAAACTGCATCAACAGTTTTTGTTCAATCTAGCAATCATATTTCGGTAGGGGCCATCGAAACCTAAACTCTAAGGTGGGCCAATAGATGTGTCCAGAAGTGTATATTTCTAAATACATACATATTATAGATAAATTACACCCAGACACAGAACAAATGATCATGCTCATCACACAAAGCTTTGTCCTGGGTGGGAATCGAACCCACGACCTCCGGTCTAGCAGTCAGGGTCACTAACCACTCGAACAATAGGCCTCGATCACTAATTACGAATAACCTACCTAGCCTTATTCCAAAATCATATTTATTTTGTTTTGATGAGGTCTAGTCTTTGTGTTACAGCTACTACCAGTAACATCATTTTTCCTTTAGCTTGTAAATTCCGATTTTTTATTTTTCCATAAAGTAGCAATTTTTTCAGTTTAATGAGTTATTTTATTCATATATACTTAATGTAGAAAAAGTGCTCAAATGATTCTGTCAAGTTTCTTTACATTTATGGTGAAATTATTTTTAAAACTCAAAAAAGAAATTACGCACCATCAGATTGAAAAAAAATGTAAACTTTATTTTGGATTTTTTTAATATAAAAGGATAGTTGAGTATACTGACGTGCTATCTGCTACACAACCAATCCTTTAATATAATAACGTGCCTGTATAAGAATCACCTGAAAACTTCAGTTTTCGTCGGGCTACGACACTAAAATATAAACGTATAATGAGCAATTTCTACACAATTTTCAATAAGTGGAGCACTCGTGTAGGGCTACGACACTTTATATTAAAACATTAACGTGCGAATCAAACAAATCACAATTCAAACGAATACCAAAAGAAAACCGGCGGCAAACGTCGAAGAGGGTATATGGTATTGACAATTGACATTTGTCGGTGGTGTTGCCAGTAGTAACGTGAAATAGTCCTATCCGTAACTGTCTATAAATTCAATCATAGATGGCTTGTTTTATAGAAAAGAAAACAGGCAACAATAATACGGTAACGAATAATTTAAGCCGCTTATAAAAAACAAAACGCATAACGGCGTTTTGTTTTTTTTTTATGCGTGTAGCTATTTTTCCTTTTCTGATCTTTGTTAATATTATATGGCAACATTAAAAGGTATTATGGAGCAAAATAAACAGAAAAACTTACATTAAGACTATTTCTCTCCTTCTGCCTAAAAAACCTATTCAAAATTCTTTCTTTTTTTTAATAAAATGAACTGCAATAACTGTATGTTTGTACTCCGTGGGGCAAATTTTGTCCATCTCCTTTTGGAACAGCAAACTATGTCACACAAGGCGAATTTCAAATTTCCTTGCAAACTACTTTTTACTCTGCTACGGCAAAGCCAACAGAAAGGGCAATCTATGTATTTTATACAGAAAATCAGGTAAAAATCAACTTAAAATACACAATTCTAAAACGATGCTTGTATTGGTGGCGAAGGATTGAAATTATCTCGAACTATAAAATCAAGTATGAATGTGAATGAAATGAAAAGCAGAAACGAGCAAGAATCTTTATGTTTAAACGAACAACAGAAGGCACGACGAATCAATGGTTTACATCGTAATCATGTACGCTATCTCTAAAGTGTGATAACTGTTTGTCCCGCAGGCGAATACGGAGGCAACGTCGGTCTAGCCATCACACAAGCGATGGGCCTCACGGGGATGTTCCAGTGGGGCATGCGACAGTCCACTGAGCTGGAAAATCAAATGACCAGTGTTGAAAGGTATGTTATAACTGTAATTTTATCTAAAATAATCCAAAGTTATTAAAAGGACATTTGTATTTGTTTGTATTTTTGTTTGTTACGATTTGGCTTCAAAGGGTATTTATTTTACCTATAAAAAAGTCTTCGAGGGTATTTATTATACTCTATCCGTTTAGGTAGTTAACTAAAGGTAAACAATCTTGATGTGTCTTTTTACACAAATTCATATTAAACAAATAAACTACTTTTCAAACTTATGGTTCAATTGATTTAGTATTCGTTACTGTTGTATTTACTTTGGTTTTTACTTGCATTTTATTTTTAAACTGAGTTTTTAAGTAAAAAGTTACATCAAGATTGTTTACCTTTAGTTAACTACCTAAACGGATAGAGTATAACTATTATGATTATTTATTTATTATATACTTTATTGTACACCTCATTACAATTATAGTAAAAACGTTTAAAAAAACAAGTGTACAATGGGCGGTCTTATCGCACAGGGCAATCTCTTACAGACAACCTTTGCATGGACTGAACGAAAGAAGTTAGATTTAGGACGGTCAGTGTACAAACATCATAAATAATATTTATTAGAAATAATAATATAAAATACACACTATACTAAATAATATACTAATAAATATCAAATATATAAATGGGAAAGGAGAAGAGAAGACAAATTATTATTATTNAACTAAAGGTAATATACTAATAAATATCAAATATATAAATGGGAAAGGAGAAGAGAAGACAAATTATTATTATTTGTTCAAATTATTCAATTAAGACCCGGGTGGAATGGAAAGTGGTGATTTTGGTATCATGATATAAATCCTTATCTATTTAAATGTTTGGATAATTAAGGTATATAATTGTACGATTATGTCGGACCTTTCGTTTTAAAGTAACGACGGGTATAAAAATGCTCTTAGTAAGAGAAATGTTGCGGTTTGAGCGAACTGGATAGAATCTTAATGCTTGGTCCGACAAAGTTGAATGATTTCGATAATAAAATAAAATAATAAATTTTAGGAGTTTTCGAAAATAAACTCCTAAAGGGGTGATAAAGTTTTAGGGGAGGGCATTATTGCTTCCTTTAATTTACGTGGAAATTAGTATGAACAACCTAAAAGTGGGATAATTGAAACATATCCAACAATTTTTGCATAGTCAACCCCTGGCGGGGTAAATTGCTGATCCTAAGAGCACAGAATCAGCAGCAGAAATGGCTAGGTAAAAATCGTTGAGCTTAATTTTCCAAAACTAACCTTTAAAAGGGGATAGCGAAGGGCCGTTGAAGTTCGTGGAGTACCTACTAAATCCGCGCGGATGAAGTCGCGGGCGAAGTGCTAGTGTATAAATAATCCAGATAAGCCAATAAAATTGTGTATGTTTGATAAACTTATCCATGAAGCGGGATGTTTAATACGGGGCATCAGGTAATTTTTGGTTTAACTTATTTTTCTTTTTTCAACTAGCAGCGCTACCAATCGGTCCACACTGTAGTCGAACTATACCCCACCTACTTTACTGCTCTCTATGCCCAACCACCTGTGCCTTGTAAGACCTCAACATGACTAACGACAGAGCGGTCCAAGTGGCCACATACTAGTCTAAAAAATTTGAGAAGTTGAGTCGATAGACACTGAAAGAAGGAGTTTGAAATAACTCAAGGTCACTCATCCATTTTGTAGTAATGAACCGAACATCCCTATTGATTTTACTCACAAACTTCAAATTCCCCACCAGAATACAAGAATACTCAAACATCGAGTCGGAGCCGCCGCTCCAATCCGCTCCGGACAAAAAACCACCACCCTCATGGCCGGAAGAGGGCCGCATCGAGTTCCGCCACGTGTCACTGTACTACTCGCCCTCCGACCCGCCCGTGCTCAACGACCTCAGCTTCGTGGTGCAGCCCAAGGAGAAGATCGGCATCGTCGGACGAACTGGCGCCGGGAAGTCTTCGCTCATCAACGCTCTGTTTAGGTGAGTTTGAAGATTATTAAGGGTTCTGTCATGACCGCCACGTGTCGCTGTACTACTCGCCCGCCGACCCGCCCGTGCTCAACTACCTCAGCTTCGTGGTGTAGCCCAAGGAGAAGGTCGGCATCGTCAGACGAACTTGTGCGGGGTCTTCGTTCAAGAACGCTGTGTTAAGGTGAGTTTTGGATTGCTGTTAAAAATAGACCATGTAGGCTCAATTTCTCGAACCTCGGATTTTTTAAACTTTTATCTCAGGCATATCTAAACATGGCAATTGGCAAAAATAATATTAACACTCCGGCAAAACTTTTTGTTCAGTCAGCTGTATTTTGATCCCTAATTTTTGGAAAAATCAATTAATGCACGACAAAGGCGAAATAATATCGATTGGTTTAATTTTGCTGTTTTTAATATGGAACCCATATTTTAAGTTTTTTTAGCTTACTAGGATAATTTAAATGTCTTAGTTCATTTATAAGCGCCATAAGCTTGTCCCATTTGTATTTACAAAACCTCTGCATCAGTTCCATCTACTAAAACGAACAACCTTCGCCCACCAGGCTAGCAACACTCGAAGGAGAGATCATAATCGACGGGCGGGAGACGTCGAAGCTGGGACTGCACGAGCTGCGCAGTCAGCTGTCCATCATCCCGCAGGAGCCGGTGCTGTTCTCCGGCACCATGCGCCACAACCTCGACCCCTTCGACGAGTACCCCGATCAAGTGCTGTGGAGAGCGTTGGAAGAGGTATGGCGTCTTTTAAATGGTCTGCTAATATTATATCGCTCATTTTGAATTTGCCGTAGTCGGGAAAAAAGATAACAAATCTTAAAAATTGGTTGTCTGCAAAGGCGGTTCACGGACGAACAACGTCACAACAAAACATTGATGAAATGATCGTAACGTTACAATGAGCGTAACGTTACAATTAGCGTAACGTTACAAATGGCGTAACGTTACAATGAGTCATCCTTTTTCGCGCGTGCAGCCAGCGTTTATCGATTTATTAGACGTTGTCACGTAAACAATTGGTTGTCTGTAAAGTCGGTTTACGGACGATAGTCTAACGTGACAACGTCATAACAAAACATTGATGAAATNTCCCGCAGGAGCCGGTGCTGTTCTCCGGCACCATGCGCCACAACCTCGACCCCTTCGACGAGTACCCCGATCAAGTGCTGTGGAGAGCGTTGGAAGAGGTATGGCGTCTTTTAAATGGTCTGCTAATATTATATCGCTCATTTTGAATTTGCCGTAGTCGGGAAAAAAGATAACAAATCTTAAAAATTGGTTGTCTGCAAAGGCGGTTCACGGACGAACAACGTCACAACAAAACATTGATGAAATGATCGTAACGTTACAATGAGCGTTTCATCAATGTTTTGTTATGACGTTGTCACGTTAAACTATCGTCCGTAAACCGACTTTACAGACAACCAAATTTTTTTTAAGTAAATCATTGAAATGGAAATGACTTCTTCCGCTCTGGTTGCAGTGGAAGGGCGTGTCAGACTCTTACTGACTAATAAAACCCATCCGTGTTTCGTCTAAAGCCCTTTGCGTTCCAGGGCCACGGTGACTCTTTCGAACAGATTCCGCAATCCTGGCAGGCTCTGGCCCTAGCAGGCCCCGTCGTGTGCGTTCGCGCAGCGGAATGTTGTTGAATTTAAAGATTTTAATTATGCAGATGACGTCCTATAATTGTGTAGGGTAAAAAAAAAAATTGTGTATGCAGCCATTGTGGAGAAATTCACCAAAAACTGATTCCGCTGGGCGAACGTTGTCCTGGCGGAACTTTTTTTAATCCATAGTCTTTAGAAGAAAAGAGATGTGTCCAAA
Source organism: Mamestra configurata (assembly GCA_002192655.3). Taxonomy (NCBI): domain Eukaryota; kingdom Metazoa; phylum Arthropoda; class Insecta; order Lepidoptera; family Noctuidae; genus Mamestra; species Mamestra configurata. The sequence goes on from NDFZ01004024.1 coordinate 12,018, forward strand.
AATTTGTGTGTATTTGTGTGTAATTGTTTATGTATGAATGAAATCAGTGCATGCATAAACTTCGGAGAAATTCAAGTTTCCGCTACGCGAACGTTTGGCCATTAGCTAGTTTTCGTATAAAGCGCTTACATAGAGAGCTGTAGATTTTTACATTTTTTGGGATGTTACCTAAATATATTGCACGGCCGCTTTTTTATAGCTATCCGAACTTGGTCGGATTATGTAGGTTTTCGATGCTTCGTCAGTATTATAATTGTCTTTCTTTAATTACTGAATTTAATGACATGAAATTTTGCATGTGAATAGTTGAATGAATAAACAAATGATTGGCATACATTTTACCATGCAATTCCTTTAGAACGTCGTGATATTCGACTGCTTTGTAAACAGTGATCTATTCATGGTAAATTGTCCTATAACTTTTTAATTACTAACGGAACATCATTGATACTTGGCAACATGTTGCAGACACTTACAAGGTTTGTATAAACGTGAAAATCTAGACCCCAAAGTGCATACTTTAAGAACTAAGACCTAATAAGTGTATTTTACGTTTATATTTTTATCTTTTAAACCCTATGTCGAGACTTCCCGCCGAGAACGTAAAAGTTTTGTCAAAACACAAGCTCGCTGGTATTTATAAAAAATAGTTCAAAAAGTGAGGATTCAAAGTCCATTTTCATTATTATTTATTTGCGTTCTTCCTACATTACCTTTGTATTGTTAATTCAGGTGGAACTAAAAGAGGCAGTGACGGAGCTTCCTGCGGGCCTGTCGTCGCGCATGTCGGAGGGCGGCGGCAACTTCTCGGTGGGGCAGCGCCAGCTCGTGTGCCTCGCGCGAGCCATCGTGCGCAGGAACCGACTGCTGGTGCTGGACGAGGCCACCGCTAATGTTGACCCTCAGTGAGTCTACCTATTTTTTTATTTATTGACGACTAGCTAAGTAAATTTCCATAGAAACTGTTTTTTTTCTGATATCAAAAATGTTATAATTATGACACCTCTTCATAATGTTACCAAAAAATTGAATGTGATGGTATAGCTGTAGAACAAGAATGAGGGAAGTTAATGACAGGTTAAATTAATGAGAAAAAATGATTCAACCAGGGTGGTTTCGATTGAGTCATGGATTCATGAACGTAGATAGTCGTATGTTTGTATATTATATTACTCGAAGACAAGCTGCGACGACTCTAAATAAAATGAGGTAAAAAATGTGGGCTAAGTAATCATGATTATGAATATAATGAGCCCTCTGAGCTTAATTAATTTGAATGTTGTTTCAGAACTGATGCACTTATACAAACTACAATTAGGAGCAAATTTGCGGAGTGCACCGTACTCACGATCGCACATCGTCTTCACACCGTTATGGATTCAGATAAGGTGAATATTAAAAATCCAACAAAAAAATATACTAATAAAAATATTACTCCTTTTTGCGATTACATAAAATTAAGAATTTATTCCCAGAAGTTATAGACAGAGCAGTGTGTCTAGGGATGTAACGCTCACATATTGTCAGTTTTAATTCCGCAGTGATGTAGTAATAGGAGGCAAACCTTTTGCTTTCGACCGGACACAAATCTTGACTTCGGATTGCTGAGAGAATAAAATCCAGAACTGCGATAGGAAGAGTTGATTTGTTAACTGTTTATTACCAGGATGATTTCAGTTTTAATCGACTTCTTCAGCCGTCTTGCATTCTGGTCCGAGAGCTGGTAGACATTTTCGGGTAGGTGTTTGAGACAAACTGAAAACTTGTCCTCTCTTATAATACCCTAACACAGAACTGCGGACCGGGCTGGGGAGTAGCGAGGCTAAATAAAAGAAACCCTTATATTTTCATTAACAAGCAATCTAATTTTTTTATACTTAATAGAATATTTGAAGAGTAAAAAATAAATGAGTCAGATCATTTAGTCGGGTTTTTAACTTTGCCAGATGCTTGCAAACTATTTAGCAAAAAAAAAAGAAAAAATAAATATCAGGCAAATAGAATTTTTTACAGAATATATTATTTATAGTTAAAAACAAATATTTCAGATTGCCTCAAGGACATTTTTTGTAAAAAATAAATAATCGTTTCTTTGAAAATAAAAGGGTTGATTTAGCCCCACTTCTACCCAGCCAGGTCTGGAGTTGTATGTTAGTGTATTTTAGGAGAGGTATAGGCCTAGTTTCAGCCTGCCTCAAAGACCTACCCAAAAATGGCTAAGTACCAGCTCTCCTCCTAGTCAATGCTGGACATTGGCCACCTCTACCCAATAGCTAAGCCTTGAGCGAAATTTCTCCCAGTCCCAATATACTCTTTACTTGCAGGTGCTGGTAATGGACGCGGGCCGCATGGTGGAGTACGACCACCCGCACAACTTGCTGCAGAACGCGGACGGCGTCCTGCGCGGCATGGTGGACCAGACCGGCCGCGCCATGGCCGAGACGCTCTGCAAGGTGGCCAAACAGGTACGAAGTGCTTATTTACTAAGTGGTACTGTATAATTATGTAAGTCGGGCAGTTCCACGACCGAGCGCGTATTTTGCTTTCGGGTGGGACGTGTTCCACCTCAGCTCATGCAAGGAAGGCCCGCAACTCCCTGGTGTTACTGACTATCTCACAGAGGGGGGTACCTACCTGGGTTTCCGAAGTACTTTGCCCTTTACTAAGTGCTGTTTAATAAACTATTATTCTTTTTATCTTTCAGGCCTATGAAGTCAAAATGGGGCAGCCACAGGCGGGCACCTCTGATTGATGCAAGTTAATTATTAATGTTAGGTTATGAATTAATTGTTCCTACAATCGAGATATTGTACAAAGGATCTGGTGATGAAGTGCATGAGGGGTGCATGCGACCAACATCACGGTTATTTCCCATTAAGTGAAATGATTATTTTTAATTTGTAAAATATTTATTAGTCAACACTTCTACGACTAAAGGGCTTATGAATGAGGAAGTTACACCGACGCGGGACCATAACTGCATCGGATTGCGCGAAAATATAGAAATATTTCACGGTACCTTGCGTTCGCGCTGCACACAACTTTTTATAATGTTATTCCTCAACAATGAGTTATTATTGAAAATGGTTCCGAGTACAGAGCCATTAGCAGTAATTAGTAACGCGAACCGTTTTTTACAACATGCTCTTTCGAGCCCCTACGAATTATGACATAATTGCAGCAATTAGTATGTGGAGCTATTTCAAATAGCTGTCTTAATGCTAACCCGTCAGTACTTTAGATAGTAGAACTGTAACGATAAGCTGTTCCTAGTACGTTAGAATTGGAAGTGTTGCCTTAATGTCACAAAATATATTAGGTATTTTTTATAAATTGAAATAATTTTTAAGAATATGTTTTATTATTGTGACTTAGCTAATAATTATGTTTTTATAAACGACAAGTGAGATTTACAAGTTTATTTTAGATGATAACAAATTGCATTCAGGTGTGTTCGTGGAAAACTGAATAATTTATAAACATGATTGCATTCAATGCCAAATGTTATCTCGAATACCTACCATTAAAATAGATAGATAATAAAATAAATTTACGGTCCAATAACTTTTGAGCTTTAACAATTAGTTACACGAGGTGCTAATGTTTGTATCTTGTACCTACTTAATGTAAGTGATCGTGACTGATGACGTCACAAGTGACGAGCTCTAACTGTGTACTTACTATTCGAAACCAATCTTTTGAATATTATATGATACTTAAAGTATCGATACAGAAGTGCTTAATTTTGAGAACTTATATTTTTATGAATATCATCGTAATTTTTATCCGATTATAATTTTAAATGTTATTTGTTATTCTTAATTTGAATGTGATGCAATGAATTAGTGAAAAGGTAATGTACGCCAATACAATGTTGATTTATGTAAGTAAGAACTTGTTAAATGTTGGATTATTGCAACAGAAATAAAACAGTTTTTACGTATCAATAGCATTCGTTTTATTTACATACATTTCAGATAAGAAAATAGTTTCTTACTGAAGAACTTCTATTTGTTTTGAACAGCTACTATCAGTTGTAAGTGAACTTAAAACAAATTAAGTAATAATATTTTTTACGGAATGTATCGTTTAAACTATAATACTAAATGTATACATTAATCAGTAACCTGCTAAACTTCTTCTTTTACAGCTAAACACGTCATGTAAAAATACTTTTGTTTATAATAATATTTACATCAGTATTACTTACAACACACTACTATAAAAATGTAAAAATAACATAAGATCAGAAAGAGCCAGCAGTTCAAAACACAAAACTTAAATCGTGATCTACATGCTGAACTTAGTTTTGGTTTGAAATGGTTTAATATACTACCGTCTCTTTACAACATCCACACTCGATATCACAGAACCCTGAATCGTCGCAACACATTCTACACTCCGCTGTTTCCAAACAACATAAATTATTACAATAATAAAAGAAGATAAATTAAAAATTTATTTTTTCTATAAACTAAAGTTGTCGCCGAAGTCATGAGCAAGCTGACGTGTCGGCGACGCGGAATCCATCCGCTAATAATACTTGAAAGAGAAAAATACACAAAACGAGACGTAAGACAAAAAGATAAATAAAATAAATAGTGGAATACAACCGCAAAACTTAAAACAAATTGTCATGATAGCTTTTCCATTGGCACAAGAGAAATGGAAAACAGAAACGATGTTATAGTAATCAGACGAAAGAAAGATGCTGAGATCTTAGAAAACTGTATACAGGTTTCAAATGGCTTACAACCTAAGTACCGTAATGTGATATTGGATATTACAAATAGCTATAACTACTCACAGTCTTCGTACGAATATAAGATTGGCAGCGCGGGGTACGTGGATCATGTAGTGTTCAGGGGCGCACTGTACTGTCAGCTGTCAACTGTCAGGCACTAACTGTCACTGTCACACTGAGTAGCTGCCGCATGCCGGCCGCAGCGCGCGGGACCTGCGCGCGCATTACACGAGGGCCGTCAGGCTCGACGAGCGAGAGTATTTGCTGTCTTCTGTTTCAGTTGGGATCGGTTTCGTCTGTAATGATGGGTGGGAATATTATTGATTTGTCTGGTGATGGATCCTATGGTGCAAAATACACTGAACACGAAGAGTTTTGCACCACTTTTGAATACCGATGGTTGCCCTGATTTTATTAGAATTTTGCCATTTAAATTTACTTTTTTTATTTTACACAAAAGTAATGAATAGACAACATAGGATTTTTCATTACAGAATTGTACGTCATTCGTTCTTACGCAACGTCAACCTTTCAAAATGGTCGTTCGTCATCGACTGACCGACGTTACCAGTTACCAAAACTAATGAGTTTATTAAAACCTCTTCTTTAATATTTTCCAAAAGTTGGGCTGGCTTTTGACCCGATAACTTTGAGAAATAAATATACGAAAACAATTTTAGTGAAAGCTAAATAGTGTAATGAATGCAAAGATCGATGTGATAAGACCAAAATCAAGTTCATCATTAAACATAATAAACAGAACCTCTTTCCAGAAGTCGGTTAAAAAAAGTGGTGCAAAAGCGTCGTAAGGTCCAGTGTAGCGTTAGTAAGTGCTTGCGTTACCTCAGTAACGTGTACATACATCGAGGTGCGCGGGCGGCAGCGGCAGCGCCAGGCGCAGCGCCGTCCAGAAGGCGCGCTCGTGCACGTGGCGCCACGCCACCAGCCGCGTGCCGCGCAGCGTCGTCACCAGGCTCTCGCCGCCTTCCTTCGCCTCGCGCTTTAGCTTGGGTAGGTCCTGCGAACATCATGGGATTACTTAACTTCAAATAGAAAAGATTATTTTTAAATGATTGATCTGAGGCGCAAGACAAAGTACCTTTGTATTAGCCAATCCGATTGTCGAAATACCAAAATACAAGGCAGTGATCGACAGCGTTCATCAATCCTATATTTTTTTGTCGTTTTGTCAATTGCCTTCGCCACGCTACTGCTGACAGAATAGCACTCGTCTAGAACCTCTGGTGGTCTAAAATCATGTGATACCTCAAGTAGTCCAATTGCCAGAGCCGACAACGCAGGATAGAATATCCTGGCCCAGAATAGTGAGACCCGGTCTCAAAGAATGAGAACAGGACAGATAGGACAAAAAAGGAGAAGAAAAGATACAGTACTGGGCCGTTAATATGGCAAATCAAGTCTTGGCTGTGTTGGTTCTGTACACAATAAATACAGAACCCCCACTTAACTGAAATTAATCAAGCAAACTTAATGACAGTAAAAAAACGAACGACTGGATCCTGTAATTAAACTGATGGCAAATAATTTCGAATAATTCGTCAATTAAGAATTTTAATTTCCTTAGCGTAGTTTTTATTAATACTTGTATAAGACTACTAGGAAATGGAGACAAGGAATATGAAGTAACATCTGCCACTAGAAATGTTTCATGCGTATAAAAAGCTGCATCTTAAGCACTAAAGCCTCGAATCCATTAGGCAACATTTGACGCGCAACACATGACGCCCAACATGTTCAGCAACGTTGCACAACAACGCGCGACGTTGCCAGCAGGCGCGCAACATTGACAATGTTACTAAATATAAGTTCTTCATTGCCGTTCAACATGTTGTGCATCATGTCGCGCGTCAAATGTTGCCAAGTGGATACGCGGCTTTAGACTTCTTTGTTACAAAATACCTTGTTGGGATTACCTTCTATTTATTTATAAGCCATAAGATTAATGACGGGGAAACCATTTTTTTCTATTTCCATTTTACCTTGTGACTGGTTCTGACGTAAAGGATGGAGTCAGTAGGTAAAATACTCAGAACTATCGTTACCGTTAGTCACATAATTATTTTCTTCGTATTTTACCTACACTAGTTATTTTTTATTAATTCGTTTGCAATAACCTTCAAGTCCCGTTACCTACTTAGAGATCGGTTTCGAAAATCCTTGGTAAGTGCACCCGGGCACAGGTGCACTTACCAAGAGAACATCTCATCTAGAGAACATTATTGGTAATGAAAAATGTCAGGTTTTCATCGTCGTGATGTATGTTTTCGGTCAGATCGTTTTAGGTATAGTCAATCAATTGAAACAAGAAAAAACGTTTAGTTAACAACAAACCTGTAGTAAGACAACGACGGGCGGTAGCGGGAGCGCTCGCAGTTGGCGGAGCGCCGTGAGGAGCTGCTGCGGCGAGTGTTGCGCGGGCGACAGCACTGCCACGAGCGACCGGCACCGAGACGCCTCGCCCACCAGCTCGCTGTACCCTGAACAATATGTAAATGTGGCGCAAAATGTAATAATGGCGCGCAAATCCCGCACCTTAAAAAAATAAAATTTTCCGACTTCCAAACGCAAACAGTTCTCAATTCTAGGTTTTGTTAAAGAAAAGCTCATTCCAAAATCAAGCTTCCTGAGGAATATGGGCTAATACTTCAACAACTTTGGAATGCCAATTCTCGTTCAAATTCAAGTTGCACCATCTCAGCGACAATCAATGTAAAATTTGACAAAAAAAAAACAAAATGTTTTTAACAGTTTCAAAAATACGAGAATAACCCCTCTGTTTATTAGGGTACGAAATAGTATGATGCCCGTTCTCGGAGCAGTTGTAAATAATGGGCACCCTTCCAAGGTGGATTGTATCGTTATTCCGATCCACTCGATATTTCAAAGAAAACCTTCCGTCGGAATCGGAAGGAAAAATAAAATCAATAACGTTTATAGAAACATTTCCAGTAACTTGGCTGCTTTTTTACTTCAATGTATCATTGGAAAATCTTGAGTTCTTGGCGCGCAAGTTCATAATAATTACTGGCTTCTAGTAACTCACCCACGTTCAGCGGAATAACTGTTTCTCTGAATTCGACGCTAAGTAGCGTTCGCTAGAAATATTATATCAATATAAGTTCGTTTCCACCAATATGCCACTTTATGTCGTCAGTATCCACACAATATTCTGCATAGGTATTCGTTGAACTCAATATATCTTTTTTATTTTTTCAAAGAGTATCAAGATAAGTTTTCAAAATGGAGTCAATAGGTTTGGAATGTTGATGTCTAGTTGGATGTTTCGCTGCTCGCTGCTTTGTTGAAGCATGTTGAAACAAAATACAAGAATANAGAGTCAATAGGTTTGGAATGTTGTCTAGTTGGATGTTTCGCTGCTCGCTGCTTTGTTGAAGCATGTTGAAACAAAATACAAGAATACCTGTTATAACCCGTGCTGTTTATTTTTCTTAGTGACTTTCTACGATTAACAGGACAGACACAAGTACTCATAATTTAACCGACAGATCTTATTTATTCCTCTCAACTCTACCAAGATGTGAACAGTGTGTTGGATAATGGGGGTGATGTGTTTGTGTACAGTAACCGTTTCCGGGCCTAGTTTCTGTTAACCTTAAAGTGCTGAATCTCGTGATATGAATCTTCCAGGCTGTACAGTCCCACCGCAGCTTAAAGACTACCCTCTTCCGCTTTACTGCTACTACTGACTAGTCCAGCTCAATATCATAACGAATCATCATCATCTCAGCTGAAAGACGTCCACTGCAGGACATAGGCGTCTCCAAGAGTCGCCATATCGACCGGTCTTGTGCGTGTCCCATCCAGCGGATTCCCGCAGCCTTCACCAGGCATCGGTCCACCTTGACCTTCCCACGCTGCGTCTGCCGGTACGAATAACTAATGAATGAACACTCACAAGTATCAGGCTGCGTGGAGAGCGGGATGGCGTGCACCCGGTACTTGTACTTGAGCGCCAGGGTCGGCAGTAGGGCTCCGCGGACCAGCTCGCCGTCCACCGCCGTCCAGCACACCAGCACGTCGAACTCCTTCTCTAACACTAAGGGTAGACATACAATGTTATTATCTTATAAAAAAAGGTACAAAAGTATTACAGAACTGACATACAAACAAAAGAACAAGGGTCGCGCCCCATACAAATTTCCCCCACGTCCTACAGAAAAGAAATGCTATGTTTCGTTTCTGTAGGACGTGGGTTAATTTTGAGCCTTCGTCTTATAAACCTAAATAAAAATCCTTAAGCACAGTATTAGTAGTAGGTATTTAAATGATGTTAGTGAAGACAAATATCAAGATTAACATTTGACACAAACAAAAGGAAGGAACAGGAACTAGACGGATGCATGTCGTGCCAGTGACAACAAGCCTTCGACTAAGCATGATGACGATGATATAAAACATGACGTACGAATATTACGGCGGTTATATTTATTCGTTATATGCTATCCGTTAGTTGATAGTAAAGGACGAAAAGTTAAAACAGAGTTTTTTCCGTGCATTTAAGTTATTAATATTTCCCCTAGAAACAAGCGATTTTTTTCCTGTAGATAATTTTGACCATGTAAACAGAATAAAATTGGCAGTGGAATTAGGCGAACTTTGCTTATTTTTACATTCTACGACATAATATTATGATAAGAGACGAGTTTCCGTATCCGTCTTTCCTTAATTAACCAAACAGTAAAATAGTTCGCTACTACTGGCAATCCTTAATCTGTGTAGGTATACAACGTGAAATTAGCATGCTGTTTGCATATGTTTGAATACTTAGAAGTTCGCGCATATTACATGACACTAGTACAAATGTTCGAATGCACATCTGACTTGGGTAGATACCTTCCACAGACATTGTTTGAATACATGGCGTGAGCACGAATTCTGTACGTCCATGAAAACTAATAAGATCTGTACAATAAAAGTAAGTGCCACCGGAAAATTGCAGACTCCATAAGATTATTTTTTGAAAATGTAACGTACGGACTAAATGGAATAATTATTTTTCTATCTAGGAATTACCCAATTGGACTTGAATAATCGTGGCATTTAATTTCGATACTTANGAGGAAAGTACCCAATTGGACTTGAATAATCGTGGCATTTAATTTCGATACTTACCTATCCGTTATGGTAACAAAATAGTCTAGCCCTTAGATCGAAATAAGCTGGATCAATGCGCAAGTTGATGATACAATGTGAAATATTTTGATACAACTTGTAACATAAATGAATGAATCTAATGTTATATTACAGGCAAATGCTCCAGGTGAGGGAGCACGTTTTCGATTCGCTAATTAATTTTTATCGCGTCATTAAGTAAAAACTAAAATGATAGAGAACAAAAAGGTATCGTGCAAACTATTTAATTTCCCAATGACGTAGATAGTGACCTCGTGCCCTCCGCGCCGTGGGCTGCGCCCTGGCCCGGGCGTGGCGGGCTGCGAGCAGGAGCCTGGGCGTGCAGCGGCGGTGCAGCGCCNGCGCAAGTTGATGATACAATGTGAAATATTTTGATACAACTTGTAACATAAATGAATGAATCTAATGTTATATTACAGGCAAATGCTCCAGGTGAGGGAGCACGTTTTCGATTCGCTAATTAATTTTTATCGCGTCATTAAGTAAAAACTAAAATGATAGAGAACAAAAAGGTATCGTGCAAACTATTTAATTTCCCAATGACGTAGATAGTGACCTCGTGCCCTCCGCGCCGTGGGCTGCGCCCTGGCCCGGGCGTGGCGGGCTGCGAGCAGGAGCCTGGGCGTGCAGCGCCGGTGCAGCGCCGCCGCCGACACGTGCGCGAGGGCGCCGGCGGCCGCGCCCAGGCCGAGCGCGCGCCACGGCACTGCACCACTGCCGCACCACGACGAATTTGTAGCATCGTCTGCTCCACCGTCTGATGTACAAAAAAAAAAGATATTCATTAATATAATGTGATTGTTTAAAGGGAAAGTCGGTTTTAATTTACACTCAAGTCTTCTTCTGTCAATGCTGAATATAATATATAAGAGTACTACTTACTTACTTTGTTTTTCCTAGTGCAATAAATAAATTAAATATAAATATTTTATAAACCTGGGAAAATGGAATAATCTATTGCATTTAGCAATCCAGAAGTAGAAATTGTCCGTTTAGTTAAGTGACTATAAAGTTAAATTATTCCCAATTTTTCCTATTGTGTGTAAAATTAATTATAAATTATGTTAGGTACCTATATGTAGTGTCAGCATTAAACAGTTACACATCATTAAACAGTTACACATCATTAAACAGCTGTCAGTAGTTTAATACTGGAAATTTTACTAAGGAAACTGTTGAGGATGTTAAAAAGTATTTCTATTCCTATACCTAAAGCCACAGGAAATAAGTACATACGGTGTATATTTCATCTATACTAATATAATAAAGAGGAAAGATTTGTATTTTTGTATGTAACGAATAAACTTAAAAACTACTGGACCGATTTGAAAAAATCTTTCAGCAATGGATAGCTACATTATCAGCGAGTAACATAGGCTATATTTTATCCCCGTGCTCCCGTGGGAACGGGAACTACATGGGTGAAACCGCGTGACGTCCGCTAGTATTTAATATTTAGGTAGAAGAATTAATAGCTAAAATCGTGTGCAGGTTATTAAGTAGGTACACCGTCGGATGTCTGAAGAATCTAAATGACTATTATAATAACATTGATTAGCAGTTGAATGATGAGAACAATAAAATTATTCAAAATTAAACTTAATACAGTGTTGGTTAAAAGTTATTTTCAAGTGGCAAAAATATGTTTTACGAGAGTTTAAATGTGAAACTGATGAACACGATTATAATGAACACAACACGATATTGTTGCATCAGGTAATGTTTTGACTAGACGGCGTACTGTCTACACTTGCACAGTACCACTTCGTCTGCCCACGCACAGTTTGTGCATACTCAGGGCTACGTCAAATTACTAATTAAAAAGATACTAATGTATGTATGTAGATACACATACATTTATAAATAACTAAATGAGTTAGTATGGGTCCAGGGGTGGCGGACTTGGGGATGTCCGTCGCCCCCCATTCATCCGGACCCGAGGTGGCGGCGCGTGGTGTTCCCGTGCGCCCCTCTTTGACGTAGCGAGGGGAGTCAAACACCTCACTCCCCCCGCTGACTCGAGGTGGCCCGCGGTGGCGGGCCGGCACCAGCCGGGGATTGCGGATGTCGTATTCGTTCCCGCGATCCCCGGCGTATGTGGGAGATGGAACACTTGGGTGGTTTTAGTCAGTAAGAGTCTGACAGACCCCTCCGCCCACTCCAGGGTGGAGGATTTCACCCCGATATAAAAAAAAAGGTAGGTGCCTCTTCCAGCATCACATTTGCCTATTAGGTAACACACGTTTGTGTGCGTAAAGTATTAAATAAAAGATTAATAAAATAAATAACTAACCAGACCTACCCCAATATATAATCACTATTAAATACCTAATAATAATAGACATTACGTCTGGTACCGCAGTAAATTATATATTTATGTAAGTAGGTATATGATAGTCCGTTGACTATTTACGTCGCCGATTGCAACTGCAAAAACCACAAAGGAAAAGGGTAAAATCCTTTTGTTTACCCGGACTTACGTAAACAATAATAATCATTATCAACACCCTACGTAATAACGAGAATAGTATAACGCTTACCTTCCTAAATAGTGTTAGCAGAGTAATCATAATAGGTACCATGCACATTCCGCCGGTAACGTCAAACATCCAAACATATAATGTAGGACATAGGAGGCGATCCTTAAATCTTGAACAAATCTTGAATCTGAACTGCTACTTGGAAGTCCAAATACAATATTCAATAATATTGCCTGACCCTGGCATCGAACACTGAACTTCTACGCAGTCAACAAATCATTTGTACCATCAAGAAAGTTGTAATGTTAATTTGGTGATGATGAATAAGTGCCATGTGGTGACAATTAATAGAAACATTTTTCCATACGACGATTTGACATAAGCAAACGTTAAATAATAGGTATGTTGCATGAAACATAGTATGTGTATTAATGTGCATATTTCCTATATTATCCTACTAATATTATAAACGCAAAAGTTTGTAAGTATGGATGGATGGATGGATGTTTGTTACTCTTTCATGTAAAAACTACTGAATGGATTTAGATGAAGTTTAGCACACATAGTTTATGACCTGGATTAACACATAGGATAATTTTTATCCCGATATTCCCACGGGATCGAGAGTTACGCGGGTGAAACTGCGGGCCACAGCTAGTACCAAAATAAATAAATAACAGCATACAACATGAAACATGCATAAAAAAACAAGGAGACTCACATCTGTAATGCACCGTGACGAAATTCTTGGAGACGACGTCATTGCTGTGCACGACGCAAACATAAGTCCCGTAGTCCTGCGCAGACACCCTCTCGACGGTCAGGTACGAGCCGATGATGTCCTCCACATCCTCCCTGCAATCAATAATTCAATAGTTTTACTAGTACTACTTCCTTATTGGCGCAGGAAGCGCTGACTCAGTATGGTATAGACCTAATGTGAACGACGGCGACGTCTGGCGATATGGTTTGAAAACGTAATTGAGTAAGTCTATTATTCTAGCTGAGGTATGGTAGTTGAAAATTAATGTTCAAGATTTTTTTTTTTGGTCTGACTTATACCTAATCCTAACTAATATTATAAATTCGAAAGTGTTGTTACGCTTTCACATCTAAATCGCTGAACCAATTTTGATGAATTTTGGTACAAAGAGGATCCATGGTTCGAATTCGAGTCGATGGTTAAAGTCTACTTTTTATGCGATAATAAAACTTAACCTGAGCTAAGCCGAAGGCACAAGCTAGAAGATAATACGTTTATGTAAAACTAATTCAGTTGGTAGAAAGGGGAAAGTTCTGCGATCGAGATTTACATTTATTATGACAAGCAAATAAACAGTAAGTGGTTGTTTTCTCATCTAAATTAGCCTTCATTTACAAAGACCTTTTGAAATAAATAAATTTTAACTCAGTAACTGGGCCGTCATAATTTGTGGAATTTTAACCCACTCACTGAAATGGTGCCATCGTAAAGATCATATCGCATCAGTGATCCTTATGTGGCTAAGTGGAATTTTTATTTGAAAACTGTAAATGGATCGCTATAGCGAATGAGTTTCAAGATTTGATTTAGTAGAAAACTGATTTAGCAGGCATGCAGGTTTCTGATTAAAATCTCCTGCTTTACAAACCTAAGCTACTAATGTTTTGTCAAACAGAGGAACAATAATTTCACAAAGTGGTTGTCTTGTATCCGCCCACCTACGTCGGGTATAAAAACAATCTAATCTAAGAAAACAAGGAAGAAATTTGAGCAAGATACATGTCATCGTCTAATTGCTACGAGTATATCGTTAACATAACAGCCAATCCAATTAATATATAGGTAGGGATTTATTACATTAACAGGAAATGAAGACCTCTCGCCGTTCCGGGAAAACACTAACGGATCCGCGACTAAAATAAGCAGTTATTCATAAACTGATATCTAACGCAATAACTAATTATTTTCTTCTAAGTAAAAGCGACAGCCATATCGAAAGGTCACCGGTTGACCTCTAGTTGCAGATGTCTGGAGGCGGTATCTAGTACCTCTACGCTTATTATCGGGAATCCATCGAACTTTTGAGTGCTTTATAATTAGGTACGTTCTCTCATGCATGATATAATGGTATTGGAAGAAATAATAAGTCGCACTTGTCTTTTGCACTCTTCTTAAACTCTGTAAAAGCTACAGTGTTTTTTTTTATATTTATTCTTTTGTGTTTAACCATTTTTTTTTAAACGAAAGATTGAAAATACAATGGTAAGAAAGGCTTTTAAATTGAACTTAATCAAAAGGGAATTGAAAAAGGAACTTGAACCTTTACTCTTTTACCAAAACTGAATAAAGGAGTTTCCAGCCCTAAATTCTTGTACAATTATTGGGACTTGATATACAAAGCGGACAGGGCGCGCGGCGTATGTGAAGTCCCTAACTTAATTATATTATTCTGTGTAAATACTGACGTATTGAACATAACGAGGGACTCACCGGGTGGTCTTGATTTCAGTCTGAGTGGGTAGCAAGTCTCCCTCGGAACTGTTGGTGAACACTTTTCGCCACCGGAGGTCGCTGCGGGCGTCCGCCAATAGAGACCGACCTGCACAATACACACGATTAAGGCTATCAGATCTGATTAGATAATATTGTGTATCTTTTCATAGAATAGGAGAAAGAAATGGAGGGCAATATTTTTTTCCGAAAATTGGATAAGATAATTTATTTTCACGTAGCTGCTGCGATTGCTAGATAAAAATAACAACAAGCGATCGTTAAGTTGAAATGAGATTTGATCTGGATCTATTAGAGCAGAGGACTGCTATTAAAGAACGGTAAAAGATGTCTGAAGAATAAAAGGCATATGTCAAGGCCGTCACTCGCAGCAGAATGGGCAGGTCAGCGCAGTGAACTATGAACTGCAAGTCTCGAGTGCTACTTTCACCTGTCAACTGGCGCCCCATTTCTTTTTCCTCCATACTTAAAAGTACGTAGGCGTATTGCTTACCGATGAGAGCTTCGCAGTACAGGCGCAACTCGCCCCCCTCCTCCACCCACTGATCTTTCGAAATGAACATTGTTCTCGGTGCGTCCGTTGGTTTTTCTGTGAATCGGAATATTAGCTGATACATTTTTGCCTCGTACGGTACCATCTGGCTCACTCACTAAAGAACAGTTATTGTACTTACAATAAAATGTTAAACTAAAGATGTTAGGTCACACGTTATGTTGTGAAACGAGCGAAATAACTGTTATAGGTTATGTGTAAGTCGTAATTTTAATAACCGCAGTCATTTGCATCACGGCGATCTATTCTAGCTCAGCTGAAGTGTTATGAGATGGCTGTTTACTGCCATCGTTTCATAAAGCCTATATAATATAAGTGTGTCTACATTTATGACTCGATATAATTTATAGTCTGCTGGACCTCCCGCAGCGCTAATGCTAGAACATGAGCTGCTTTTCCTTATTTTATTTCCCAATTTAAGGGGAATCTGTCGTCATATAAGCTTGTACATTACCTACATGTACAGCAAACCAAAAGTTATATGATCAAATACCGTTAAAGAGAAAATAAACAGTTAATGATTTAACCTTTGGAGGACAGACAAAGTATACAGTGTTATCTAAACAGGAAAACTTTCAAAATAGGACAGGATAAAAAAGGAAAAAAAACAGGAATATCTGATGAAACTGTTTACGGCATTGCCATTGAGATCGGATTGCGGTCACCAGATGGCAGTTGATCCATGTAGGATAAGCTAAGCTTCTAGTCAACTAATGAGATGGGGAACTTGGGGAAGGCCTAAGAATTATAATCATTACAATGTTTAACAATACCATTAAAGTCAAATATGACTGCATTAAATGCATGCATTTTTGAGAAGGACAGAATTGATCTATGTGGCGATGTTAGTGGGAGACAGCAGGAGCAAGCAGAGCTCGTCTTTCGGCTGAAAAGGAAGGGGTGACGTGGTCTATAATATTTACCTAAAATACTGAGTTTGACAGTATGTGTAAGCACATGTGTCTCGTTGGACAGACGGCATGTGTAGTTGCCGGAGTCAGCCCTCGCCGCCCGCCGCGCGTACAACGTCTGGTTGGCAGCTTCTGGGTACAGAATGAGGTTGGACACTCCTGCTGACCAGGGATAAGCGACGCCATCTTTAAACCTGGAAGAAATGGGAGATTTTAGTTGGATGACCTAGTTAAAAATTAGGAAAATATTGCACTTAAGGTCACATTTGAATTTTACATAGAAAGTGGATGACAGGTAGTAGATACGATCCGATCTTCCGATGGCCTCCCTTGGGGGTTTTGGGCTGCTTTCAGACCAAGGAGCACAGTGAACGATGAATCACAAAATAAGGATGGTTCGGTTGTGCAATTCTCGTTGTTATGGCATTTTGCAATGTTACATGGTAAACCCCATTACATGGTAAATCCATGTAGTAATTTTATGGCAAAACTTATCTACATGAGAATATTTAAATTAGGCTCAGCAAATTAGCAGAAAGGAAAAGGCTTGCTATGCTTATCTTTAGCATTCTAGTCGATAAGCGGAGCTACGGAAAAAAAGGAAACAAAAAAACTCTTGTTGACTGTTGCACGCGAACTTTTCGAACATTTCAATCATGTAATTCCTCATACGCAAACAGTTTTTTCATAATCAAATACTCATGTTTGGGAGGTCTTGGACATGCCTGAACGAGGACTTAAGTTTTTTGTAGTTATTTATTCAAGCGTAATGGAAAAACCGCATCCCAAAGCAGTTTGAGCGTTACGTGTACTTAACAAGGAAATTATCGCGTTCTGTGAATTGATCGTTTGTGAGATACAAGCTTCCAATGCTGCGCTATTGTCACTGCGCGACGAGATCAACCGGCGTGTGTACATGCAGGAAATAATTCCCAGTACACAACTAATGGAGCGCCATTCCGCCGGAGCGGGGTGGTGGCGTAATGTAGCCGCCGTCGATGACAGCTAAGTGATTCTGCGAAATACTGCATTGCAGTCACTCGTCAACGGAGAAATCACGACTCTCTAATATTCCGCAAATTGCTAAATGCGCAGCGGTGACATATTGAAATACACGTAGGTACATTTCAGAGGTAGCCAATGTTAAAATATTTAAAACCGAACATTCGCTTTAAGGCGAAATCGAACAGCTGTAATTTGTTCAGCGAATCCGGCTTATGCAAACAAAACGTCGCGGAGCTACCGATTCCCGTGAACAGTAAAATTTTGCGGGAGCCGTTTTTGAATCGTTTGAAAGGAAAACAAACATTTGAGCGATGTTTCATCGCAAGGCCGCGGTGGAATTGTTTCTCAGAAGCGACGGTGAGTTGCTATCTGGTGAATATCCTCTGCTAATAGAACGCGGTATAAGGGCATCTCACAAATTCGCACTAGGCAAGTAGCCACACGCCGTACGCAAACGGGTGAATATCACCGTATCTTAATCCCATAATTTGAAGTATTTCTGTGAGTACACACGCCGAGCAAACATTATGAAGCTAATGCAGTCTGCACGTTGCCGTTGGTGTTGTTCATAGCTATTATTTGCACTAGAGTCGTGACAATTTCCGAGAAAACATATCAAGAGCGCATGTTTACAATCTTCATTCCACTTTCCAGTGTCCCTGGGAGAACGATGCGAATATTTTTAACTTTTTTCAAAGTAATGACTCACGCAACGCACGCAAACTTAAGTATATTGATATGAAACGCGAATTTATGACGATGAAAGGAAACTATTGTTGAGCACTTTTTAAAATAAACCACAGTTGGAGGCGCGTTTACAAACGAACCGTTATAGAATTAGTGTAATCTTCTACGTAGGTAGTAAATAGTTGTAACAGTGTTAGATATTCCCATATATGTAGTTCTGTGCTCGCGAATTCGCGATGCTCTGTGGATGTAGCTGTACCGGCAAACTGCATGTTTCTTGCGCTCGCCGCCTGCGGCAAATAGAGCCTGACTAGGTACGTCTACATCGATCTATTAGTATCACCGCCAATTATTACAACTATTCCATGTAAAAGAGCAAAACGCAAATGTAATGATACTCATTATGACATCGTTAACGATTCTGACAGAGACAGAGATCGTTTAATTTAATTAGCAACAAGTGTTCGATAAAAACAGTAGCTTTTTGTTTTGTTACATGTTTCGAGCCCGAGCATGGACAAAATATGTGGTGGATAATACGCGTGGCCATGCGGTCCCGGCTAGAACGCTTCTTTGCGATCAACTGCACAAGAATGTGCGCCTTGGCTTACAGTTCTCTTGATATTCTGATGTGCCTATCTACAATACTATCAGAAAGTATTTAAGTGATCCGTTAAGTATAATTAATGTTGTCTGTCGTGAAGCAGGAAAACGTCGTTATTTTAAAGGTTGAAACAAAAAGAGATCCCCAGTGAGGTCATCCTCCGGCGCGGCGTCGTCGGCCTCTCCTGTAAAAAGCGCCGAATATTTCCGAAATAACGCGAACCGGTCTTTGACCGTGTGTCGGGTTGCACTCCCTCACCGCTCACCACAAATCATTCGCATGCAGCCTCCTTGCGAACACACATACATACCCAAGCCATACCTACCCATGATATATAGCTGTACGAAGTTATATACTGGAGAAGGAACCGGGCTCAAATAATAATCCGTTCTCAGTTCTCGGACTTCCTTTTAGCACAGATATACAACAATCGAGGAGTAAGTTATTACAAATACATAGTAGTTAAACACTAAACAGATTATGAAAACACGTTCCAGAGATTTCAGTTCAACTAAACCTGAATGCAGTTAATATCATTGTTTGATCTACTTAAATCATAACAGCGATCAGTAAGAGCAAAACGGAAACGGAAAATAACAGAGCAATATAAACGAAATTACTTCATTATTTATTTACATTCAATGATCGGGAATCCCACATTTATATTGTGGTTACAGAACGAAACGGGTTTCAGAATGAAAATACTGTGGACTGTCAGGAACTACATATTCTGGTAGAAATAACGTATTCTGACCCTACGTACTATCTGAACCTCGATGGTCTAGTTAGATAAACGAAAGCGTTTTAGTTTCATTTGCTAGTGGGTTAGCTACTTTTCGTGCCTCAAAGTTTAAACAAAAACGTTTTTCAGTGAATAGTGTTAGCCGTCGTTTGGTAGTTTCATTTAAATAGTTTTACCGACAAACTAAAACGGATTACAGTAAATAGTGAACGTCAAAGAAGATTTAATAGCACAGGAACTATCTACTCCCTGTAGGTATGTTAAATTCAACACTGGTAACCACAAACTGTAATCAGAGCCCAGAGGCACAGTATAGATTATACTGTGCCACAGGTGACTTCCTTTTTGTCGGTCTTGTGCCTTGTCCAATAACGTGGTATTGATGTCCGCCGCAAAATTACAGTGATTGGATACATCGACGCATCGGTTTAACCCGATGAACTAGTATTTTTAAATTATAGTCATACGATAAGAAAAAGTTTGTTACTTTTTATTTTTTGTTAGAAAGAACACAGATTCAAACTATAATAAGTACCTACTTACGTTTGAATCTGTGTTCTTTCTGACAAATCGGATTTGGAAAATCCCGAACGATTAATGAGTTATTAGCGTAAAGTGTGACAGCGAGCTAGATTTAATGATGCTTCTAAAAGAGCTGATAAGCGAATGCTCATTGTTATTTATTATAACACGATGCAACGTATCCGGCTTTTTGTGGGAGAGCGATCACGTCACTAGGTAGAACTAAGTATGCTTTAACAAAAAACGGGGAATTAGTCAAAGATATAACGAATAATTTAAAGGTGAACGAACTGTTTGCTATCTTTACAACCAGCTATTAACAAGCGGATTCCAACGTCCACATCAAATTAAACAAATCCAATGGAATATCATCTTAATTAGACTGAATGAGAACATAGTCATTTTGAGTTGTAAACGATACCCGAATGGAACAAAAAATCGTTACATTTGGTTGAAATTTACCTGTCTGTGTATTTCGGTCACAAAAGAACAACTTCGCGTCTATAAATGTTTAATGTTTATATTCCTTCGATCAATGGCTTGTTAAGTATTTGTAACAAATGTCAATGAATAAGACGCCGACTCCGTCGTACAGAATGGATCACGAGAAGGAATGTTAATTCATGAATGGTTGTACATACCGTACAAGTCTTACGTAGTTAGTTAACATAATAATGCAAGCACCGTGCGAGTAAAGGGCGAACTAATTTCGCGTTATGACTTTGATGACATCATTTGGAAGAGTATACGGTTACGAGTTTTATAAAGAGGACAAAGAGAGCAGCTAATGAGAAGCGCACGTTGCATCAATTCTTCGAAGTAATTAGGGCTAGCAGGGGCCGACGCAAAATTGACACCGCCCGGAGGAACCGGCGCGGAGCTGCGGACGGCGGACTACTCTCTACGTGGTTAAACCCTTTGTTGGCGGAGCCATTCGCATGCTGATCGTTTCTGTGAAACAACCGCAATTATACTTCTCTGGCGAACAGTTGACACACACACACGCCGCATAATGACGTCGCTCCCTTGCATTACAGTGTAATCGCATGCCTGCCCGCCTGCCCGTCACGCACCGGTGACAATAATAATAATCGCTATATGTTGTGGGAAATGGACAAACGCACATTCAACAATTGATATATTATTAAAAATAAAACATAAAAAGCCTATCAGCTCCCCGACTCACGGCAACCGATATTACGCACATATTTTCCGGGAAATACTTTTCCATGGAGATGGGTATCTGGAAATCGATGGAATTATTGTTTCAGAACAACTACACTTCAACCTAGCAAGATTTGATCGAATGCCTAGTTATTGGAATGTTTCTATTAGAGTAATGAAGGCGCATTAGGTAATTTTTATTGGTAAAGTGAATAAACGTGCTTTAGACCAGAAAATATGATCCAATTTCCAATAACGGTGCTGGTGCTTGTTGTATAGTAGAGGTAACAAGTAGAAAAGTAATGCGCCGGGCGTCGGCAACAAAGCACTGATGGGCGCGCACGCCAGCCACGCTCGGCGCACGCCACGCCTGAGCCGTCAGCCAGCGAGCACGCCTGCACGCCTGCCTCCACACTCGTTATAAATCCTACATTACATAACGATTTCCGATGAATTTTCTTGCGATACAATTTTCAAATGTCATCGCATACATTTCGCTTAGTGATAGATAAATTTAAATACAACCATTTATTCTGACAGACAACATCTGTACAGAAATAATGAGAATAAGACGCACACCGGCTCGTTTTTGCGGTATATGTAATTATATGTACAAGCGTAAGTAAGTACACGTTGGCGTTTGAGCTCTTACATGTATTAATGACAGTGTTACCGCAATAACATGGAACATCGGAAACTAACGTTGCAGGCTACAAGTGTAGAAATTTCATACAGTTAGTGCGGTTTAGGGATGCGCGTCGGGAATACTTGAATGTTGCGATTAGAAAAAACCACAAAGTACCGGGTGTGCGGCAAAAAGTTGATCGCATAACAGGTGAGCGAGAAACCGGCGGTATCTCCCGGCGACGCCACGACACGGCGCGTTCCTCGTACCGCGACAACTGTATATCTGCACACCTCGCCGATGATGCGATAGATGGTGATACAACGATCACATAGAGTCACAGGATAAAGTTATGCGACCGCTCAAACCGCACATTACTCTGTTACTATTGAGTGTACGAACGATAAAGGGGCGTGTCGGCTACAAAAAACGCAATAAACTATTCACGACCACCTTGTCCTACATACATGATGCAGTTTATTAGAAAATGATTCAGACGTTATACACGATGCGTCACTGGACGACCATAACCCAAATAGTTACATTTGCTGTATTTTAACAGTTTCCTAGAACGTTTTGACGTCACAGCTGTCTTTCAAGTAATTTCGACGATAACAGTAATCATACAAAAACGATAATGATCGATCGCGGCAGTTATGATTCTAGGAACAAGGAATTCTGAAGAATTTGGGCGAGTTACATGTCTGAACCTATAATAAACACACAAAGGAATCGTACAGGATATTTGATTCCTTTGTTATCTTTATTTTTACTAGTATGAGTTGTATATTTAACTCAAACACAATAAGAGATGAGACAATCGAGTCTTGAATGCTGATAGCCACGACTCACGAGTCACAACTATTAACACTCTCGACGATTAGACATCGTTCATCTTATTCTAATTTAAGCTAGCAATGAGTATTTAATTATACTCCATGTACCTTTCCAGCCATATAACGGTTTAGTTTAAAGTCGATTCCTTATACCACCACTAACAAGAAGATGAATTAAGGCGAAACGGCTTCCAGCTACATCAATAGAATTATCCGCATGAAAAACGTACCGAGCTTAATAATTACATCGGGAGAGCGTTTGTCATACCTGTCATGTACAAGAAAAAGTTTGGAAAGGAAGGCGGTAGTTTGTATTTGCGTTCCTGGTGTCCAGGGAATGTAGTCTGCGGCGGGTAATGACGCGTCCCGGAACTGCCAGGTGGTTGACGAGGCGAGTATGGGCAAAGAATGCCGCCGCTGCTCCGCCTGGGAACATTCGACGTCCGCATCACATCTGCACTCGTTCGATTCAGCCTCGGTAACTGCTTTTCCTAACATGCGAGTTGTTACCGTGAAATTATATAAAACTAGATGTGCGCGGATGTTTTTGCTTTCTCTAGGAGTGTAGCTTATCGAATCGGGTTGAGTTGTTTGAGCGTCAGAGCTTTTCTTTTCGAATGTCGCTTTAGATTATACAATTATGCATGGGCGTTTTGTTTGTGCGTGTGTTTCGATTATGGGTCGGGATGGTTTCGTCGTAACAGTTTAATGTTGAATACTGCAGTATTCAACATTAAACTTTCACGTCGAGCTTTGTCCAAAAATATATAATAGTATACCAGCAGCTATCAGAAATAAAGAGTGTCTGGGATCCTTTAAGAGGTCTCTGTTTAAATTTCTATTAGATAGTACTACTCCATCACTGAGTTTACTACTGATAAACAGATGTATGTCGATTCCGACTTGCTAATTAAGCACTTTTGATTTTATTTATTGATTAAGCATGAATGTTTTTATTTGTCTAAGATTGTAATGACCTGTTTACTTAACTGACATATTTTTAATTGAATTATTTGTTTAATGTAATGACATGCCATCTGAATTGGAACTGTAATTGTAATTGCTTGTTTATGTAAATTTTGTACGCCATATATTGGCAAAACATAGCGCATATATATTAGACAATGTACCATCTATAACCATACCTATGTTCAACAAAATAAATGATTGATTGATTGTCGTTCCCTCATTCCTGAGGATCGTGACATCACATGGTGCATCTCCAAGTAATGTGGCTGGATCGCTCGGTACATGCATGCTGCGTCCAAGCCTCTTAATCGAGTCAGAACATTTTCCGGCGAGGTTAAATTGAATTCAATATAAATGAAACATATATGAGTTTTATTAGTCAAGTCAATACGAGATTGGACAATCGAGACAGTCTTGAATGCTGGTAGTCACGAGTCACAACACAACTATTAACACTCGACGATGTCCCTGGTTCATCTCTTCCTGATTAAAGCTAGCAAGCTCTGTATTATTATCACACTATTTAGTTCCACTGCCAACCAACATTAGCTTTTAAAATTAATCGACCCATTACGAGCTATTTAGCAGTGATTAATATGTAAAGCTATTTACAGAACGTGCCAACTGAACAAAAAGCCTCCCCTAAGCGGTCGGTCATTAGTTACTATAAGTTTCCAAAGAGTATTTACGACGTGGCTAATGGATTAATAAGCCGCGAATGTTCATAAAAAGCATACTACTACGAATTTCAATGGCGATGTGAAACAGTGCTGTGCACAGACTACATAATAAGGCTGGTGCACACCCATGGACGCTTGAATAGTAGTTAATTTCGGACGGACGCACACCGGGCTACCGGTGTTCAATGTACATTGTTCATTTACGCTTTTGTATTTAAATTAAGTGAGCGTATCGCGTAATCGGAAACAGGAACCATCTACCAATATGTCAATCTATCACATTACAAAATATGTTTCTATTGAATACAACGGCACTGTCGCCATGTGAATGACTACCAGCTACGAGCAACGAGCTTAGTGCCCCGTAGCGAGAACACAACAGCTTTCATTTAATGTCTGCATGTTTCAGTCATGGTTAACCGCAATTTTATTGGTAGTCTTTAAAAATACGCCATTTATCATTTTCCTCGAAACAGTAGGTAGATGGTATTTATTCAAACAATACCCATTTTAGCATTCGGTAGCCGATCGCAGTTTCTTGGCACTACGTGAAACTGCAAGTGCACAAGAATTTATTATTGCTGGGAGTCACGCGACGAATACTAACAAGGGCCACCACTAGCCAGCAGTGTCGTCCGTGCGTGCCCCGACGGCCACCACTCGATTGTGCGAAATATTAAATATTCAATTCCGCGAAACGGCCGGAAATGGCTGTTTCATTATGCGCGTCGGGTGCGTAAAATGATCGATTTGGATGGCACCGGGCGCTGCCCGCCGGCTGCCCGCCGGACGACGGCGGCGAGCCGACTGCTCTTCTCAGATTCGCGCAATTCCTGATAAAGATCGTTCTTAGAGCAGCGGACGTTCCTAACGATTCAAACGCATTTAACAAAGGTTAGTCGGCCGAACACTTCTAAGTAATGACTGAATCACCCTCTTTATTCCATTTATTTGTGGCCATTTTTTCTTCAGCATAATCAAGTCTTTTAGAAGTTTAAATAAAGTGGTAAACATGCAACACTATCGTTTGTAGGTTCAGAAGCAAATATACAGCTTTTTGCAGATAGTATTATTAAATGGAGTAGAAGTGTGTGTTACAGTGCGAAAACACTGACAAATAGTAGTTATTATAAAATTATTCCGACATAATGTGCGTGCTGGTCGTAATATACGCTGGCCACCTCTGTAGATAGTCGCGACCGACGGACGCACGACACGGTGACAGCATAATAAGTTCGAGCGAGCAGCGCGCTGCCAAGATGCACGTGCGATAACGTATATTCGATTAACGATATAATTTCATCGGTGCAGAGATGCCACATATTCTTGCATTAAATGCAGGAAATTGAAATGAATACTACACTGGTCGCTACGTAGAACATGTAATATGAGCGGCTAGAAAGCTCATGTGCGTGATTGCGTGCGCAGGACAACAGCAGGCGGCCGCAGGGTCGGCCGGCGGATCTTACGCACGCAACCATCTTCTCGCTAATCGGCACATATATCGGCAAACATACTCGTACAATTAGTTTTCCTGGTAGCGATGCCTAATAATCGCAGCAACTAGCATGCACCGCGTTATGTGATGAAGAACTGCGCCGTGTCGCCGTGTCGCCGCGCCTTACATCAGGATGTTCAATATCGTTCGCTAGATCGACGTGCGTCCTAGAATTATTTATAAGACAACTCGTACAGGATCAGGCCGTCGGTATGCACTATCGGGTGAAACATTGAGTGTTATTTTATTAGCAAAAGGTTTGCATGCAGCGTGTAACCTTGAGTTAGGATAATTCCTTAGCACTGGAGAACAGGCTCGAGTTACACAGACATTATAATGAACAATTACTGCTCGGGCAAAAAGCTTATGTAAATTGCGAACATGACATTGTGAGTGTTATTAAATAACTGAGTGGTAATTAAGTGAGATACCAAGAAGTGGTCACCTACGCGACTCATTTAACGACTCGCTCTGTCTTTAGCGACATTCTTTGTGAACGTTATTTTATTGAAATACTCCGTATTTTACGGAGTCAGTCTTTGAGTAATGCTGTAAGCTGCGATTAGTTCAGTAAATATTCATGAATCGTCCTAAATCCCTCATTTTGAAAGCTTTCATGTTATCGACCCTTCGATCTTACTTAATAATTTATTAATACGTAGAGGTTTTATTTACTTTTATTAGGCACGGATACAAAAGCCGTGTATTGATCCTGTGTAATTAAACTTTTAGCAACGGACAGCGAATAGTGTAAAGTTACCACTTACCTATATGAAGTGTCAAAAGTTGCCTAGTTATAAACTGTCACATTGGATAGTTAGTAAATTGGGAACGGCTGGTCGTTTGGCGAATAACCACATTGCCACATATTACGTTGTTGACCTATTGCTGAAAAGTTTAATGATGGCTAATAATAAGCGCGGAAATAACAGACATGTCCGATGAATGTACGTAGGTACATCGTAAATACTAGGTAAAGCTGTATGTGGACAACCGTTAATTAAATTGACATAATTAAGCTGCTCCTATTTAAAACAGACACGTGACGTGCAGTGTTGAAAAGTCAATTGAACGATACGACCCTTTAAAAAAAAAACTTTTTACAAAAACACGACAACTTCCAAATTAAAAAAAAAACACTACAAAGTACAAGTTTTTTATTTTCACTTTTTAGTGGTACTTACCCCACACCTAACAACAACACTGAAAAGTCACTGGAAAGCAAAGCACGGAATTTCGTTTACTTGGATGATATAATATTTTCTATTTTCTACTACTGAACCGATTTCGATGAAATTTCTATGGGACCAATCGGAACGCATATCCTTTTACTTGAAATAATAACTTTTCAAATCGGTTCATAAATGACGGAGTTATGAGGTAAAAAACAACCGAATTGAGAACCTCCTCCTTTTTTAGGTCGGTTAAAATAGTTAATATTTAACCGTTCCGTTTCGAAGGAAAATCGAAATCGGACTGCATATTATAGGATCACTCGTGTCTCTTAGACTGTCCGTCTGTCAAAGCCAATTTACTGGACAGATTCAGTTAAATACGTACCATATAAATAAATAAAGAGCATTAAGTCACTTTGGGGAACAAAATGAGGAAAAAAATTAAAGGTTTTTCAAACTCTGCCCTGTAACCAATGAAATGAAAGGGCTTGTTGTGAGGACCTGAAATATAGTTTTTCATAATTTTAATAAATATATATTGAAGTTACCTACTTAATAAACATACCAACCTACCTAAAATATTTGTAAATTTTGATAAAGCACGTCTGGTGGTAACCACTGACCTTTAAATATGTGTTATCTGAGGATAATGCAGTGGACTGCAATATTACTACCTAAAATTTTGCTAACCTTATGTGTTATATATGTTTTAGTTGTTTATTATCCCTTAATAAATAAATACACAAAAAATGTATGTAAAAAAATGAGATGTAAAATCTTCTTTCCTGTAATAATTTTAATAAGCAGTAAATGGTGATAAATATACAGGCAATAGTTTTATTATTACACTAATGTATTAATAAAACTATTGCTGGATTTATAAGAAATTTACGGTATTTTGTTTTGAATGGGTAAGAATAACACAACTTAAGTCTTCAAGTCTACTCAAGTCCCAAGTATTAAGGAATTGGTTCGCTTTTAAAAACAAACTGTGTAAGACTTCACAACGGAAAGTTTGTAGTTTTACAAAGAGGAAAAGAAACGAGAACTTACTCTGAAAATGAATTGTTTAACTGTAAAAGGCATTGTTGGAAGTAAATAGTAAGAAAGTAATCTTCCAAACAAAAAAGGATCATCAAAATCGGTTAATAATAATTGGCGAAATATCTCTTAGCCAACAAACAAGACAAAAAAAACTAGCAGTCGAATTGAGAATCTCCTCCTTTTTTAAGACGATTAAAATCTTTTACTGAGACCTACATAACTGCATAGAACACATTGTTTTTTTTTTTTTTTGAAGGATGGGAATTTATCAAATGACTACTTATGCTCTGGGTGGAGCGGAATGGCGTGTCAAAATCTAACTGACTAAAANGTAGAACACATTGTTTTCTTTTTTTTTTTTTGAAGGATGGGAAATTATCAAATGACTACTTATGCTCTGGGTGGAGCGGAATGGCGTGTCAGAATCTAACTGACTAAAACCCATCCGTGTTCCTTTCCTTTGCGTTCCAGGGCCGCGGTGACTCTTTCGAACAAATTCCGAAACCCATGCAGGTCCTCCTTTTTTAAGACGATTAAAATCTTTCACTGTGACCTACATAACTGCATAGCACACCTACACTATTACTGAGTTTCATAGGATCTGTGGTACCTCGGGAACCAAGCCGCGGGAAACCGGTAGCCACAAAATAAATGATGGCTAGCATGTCCAGTCCAAGGACCCCGTAGTGACCACACAAATATTATTTTAATTTCCATGACTGTAAGGAATTAAACAAGAAAAGGCATAATTGGCTATTACTAATTATGCCGTATGTTCTACAAACCGGACAATCAAGTTCCACAATCACAGATGTTGTCCTTATTTCTGAGGAGCATTATAATTTAAAGTAACTAGTGACCCGCCCCTGCTTTGCACGGGTGCAAATTATTTATATGCTTTTCTCGTTGATTGCTCTCCCTTTTTGGTGAAAACCTTATCAAAATCCAAATATACAAATTTCTCTTTCCCACTTGCATTCCTTAAAGTGGAAATTTCCAAAAGTCCTTTCTAAGCGGATACTAAAGCTATAAAATTGAACTTATTTCAAATTCCAGCTTTTTAGACCTATATAGTAACTAATTGTCCTGGTTGACTATCAACCAAACTATAAACGACTCTATAAGTTTAGATTTGCCTAGAGCAATGCGTGACCGTAACAATATATTATATTATATAATTATAATAGACCGTAAAGCCAACCGAAGACTTTTACTAGGTAATAATAGGGTGACTTTCAATTCACTGGAAATCCCTCAAGGGTGAAATCAATCAAGTCGTATGAACCACTTCGTCTTTTTCTAAAAACAACTTTTCAAACAATACATATAATGTTCGCATACTCGACAAAATGCCCAATCTTACCAAGGGGTAGGCAGTAGTATCCCAGTTACAGGGTTGTGGAACGCAGAGAGGCAGTCGCTTATGGTACGAAGAGGACCCTAAAATAATTTGGAGACGGCAAGGCAGTCACATTGATTGAACTCGACAAAGCATTGGGAAGTCAGTTGGTAAGTTTCTTTTTTGCTAGTTTCTTATCATGCAAAACAATTCATGAGGGGTTTACTCGCTTTAGTATTTGTTTATATTCATTTGAATTTTCACTTACTGAAAGATGGCAATGAATTGAAAGTACCTACCCTAAATAAGCAACGGTATTTCATTACAAAAAAAATGTTTTGCCTTTCTGGTGTTACGTCTGTACACAATTTTTTTTTTATAATATCTGGCTAGATACTTCATTAGTGTTTCTGTGATAGAACTTTTAATTTAAACATGGAACTAAAAATGATGCAAAACGGTTAGCAGAAAAACTAGACATAACCGGCGACGTCACGTGTTTGTGACTCACAAGGCGACACACAGGTCAGATATACTATTAGGTATCTAACTGTAACCTCAAGGCCCCATTTTCATCAAAACGGAGACGTGAAGAAGGGAAATGATAAATTTTGTGGAACAGAATATTAAGTGCCAGTTTGTATGAGCCTAAAGAGAAAACGCTGAGAAATTTATTCATAAATCACAACTGAAATCATAACTTTAGAAGTAGTATCTCAATACTGAATTAATATAACAATGCTTCAAATAAACATGATTATTTAGAATTGAACAATTCTGAATTTCTAATAGCGGAGGTAATGATGTGTCTTTTGTTAGGCGTAGGCGGCTTACGTAGATGGTGCGTAGCGGGGCGTAGGCTAGATGCTACGCATAAAGTGCGTTTAGCGCGTAGGCTGTCTAGCAGCGGCTACGGATCAACGTCTACGCCGCACAAACATTCGCGTTGTTTGTCATGAATCGTTACGATCGATCATCTTCTGTTGAGGAAACTGACTGCTAAGTTGCTATGAAGTATGACAGTTTTTGTAAAACGTTTTTTTTTAATCTGTTCGGGAGTTTTTTTTTTCGTCGGTACCTTTAACATGTCGGAATCGGCAGCTAATTGCGAAGGAACACTCTCAATCGAAATAGCTTTTACAATCATTAAGCTACATATATCTCGAGCGAATTTTTAAAGCACATGTCGCAATTATTAATGATATTATTAATGTAAGTGCTATTGTCAGATGGCTGCGTCGATGGGCAACGGGTTGTACTTATTAATATTCGCACATCCATATAATTAAATATTAAAAAAAAAAACAGTTGATGGTTCGTTACATTATTGCACAAATTTGTAAAAAGACACCAAAGTCATAGTCACTACCTCTGAACTATTACAAATTAAAGTGAAATATGATTAATAGCTCCGATATGCAACACGGTGTCATTACATACCGTACAACAGTGTTGAACATGATTCGAACAAGCTAACGGAGGCCGCGTTCAATTACATTTACCTAGCATAGTGTCAATGTATCTAGCGTGGCTGCATGAATGAATTCTCTTTAACAATGAGTAAAAAGTGTTGACGTGTCCGTGTACCGAGAAGGCGACACTTCGGCGGAGGTCCCGCGACGACGCCGGCCGGTCGACGATTCAATATTTGCTCGCAGAGGAGGCGCGAGGGGCGGCGACCGCGCCCGCTGATGCTGCCCGAATGTTAATTTTCACGATGAAGCCATTTGACGGACGTGCACCGACGTCATAACGAGCTCACGCTACATTTCTCGAAACCCATACCATTCGACGACTGTGCAATGTCTATTGTTGCATGAATTATGCGGCCGAGAATTAAGCGCCCGACGCAGACGCAAGCCCGAGCTTTGACACCGGCCATCGATTCACAGATTCAGCGTGCGTACAGACGCAGCAAAAAAAATCGCATTCCTTACGTTTAATATTCTCACTCAAGAAGCTAATATGTGACATTCATTTTTATCATGACAGCACGTTCACAATGAAGCGTTTAATATGCATCTCCCCGACCCGTGCTCCCGAGACTCAATATCGGGTTTCCCATGCGAGCGACATTCCTCGCTAATGTTCGACACGGTGGTCTTACAATGAACTTTTTAGCGTTGACACTACGTGGCTACTACATAAAAAAGAATGAAGCAGCAAGTCACTGAAAAACCGCTATCAAAGTGATATTGATAATCCAAACGTTGCCGAGTAGATTACAGAACATTACACGGTTATTAAATGCTCAAAGGATGAAAAAAAAAGCAGAATGGGGGACGCACTCGGCGATCCATGTCGTGTCAATATTGGCTATTGGAATAGAACGTATTTGTGAAGTAAAAACACCGGCGTGTGAACGGACCGGCCCGGTGGTGGCCGGAGCCGGCCATCGGATCTCAGCAAACTGACATTTCCGTTTGAAATCATTACCGTTCACCAGCTTTCCAAAGAATGAAGTCGCTTATAGATATTACGCGTAGGCACCGGTAAAGTCACGCGTTTCTGTTTTACACATCGCGATGAGGTCTTTGACTATTTGTTCCGAGAAAATAAACGCAATAGTGTTTTAAACATGGACGTGGTCGCATCGATCATATTACAAATTGTAATTTAATCGAATTTCATTATGTTTAAGAAGTAACTTAGTCGTACAAAAACTGTCTTCGTGATAGTGGTAAAAAATGTGGCGTATCAATGTGACACGAGTGTCACAACAGACATTGAGAGACATTTAATGATCGTGAGACAGACGCCCAGGTAGCGCTCATCATAACTAATTTGTGAGGCATTCGACGACCGTCTCCAAACTGAACACGATTTGCCCCTAGGCTTCCACAGAAACCAGAAATGTTTGAACGATCCGTCTAGAATTTGAATTTAGTTTTTTTAATTGATTTTAGAACTAGTTACATCAATTTTACGTTATTGAAAGATTCAAAGATAGATTTAAAATCAGATCCGATTCAATATCGTTTGAAACCTGTGACAACGATTTCATCTCGAAACAAGCCTTAATAGAGCCGTAACACGCCATTCTATTAAAAACTTAACCAGTTATTAATAAAGTAGCAGGATCAAAAGCTGTTGAAGATTAAACGCTTTCGAGTATCAAGTGGCGAATAATGGGGCGTCACAAATGTTACGCAAACACTCTTCACAGAAGGCTAGGGCTGAAGCAATCTTCTAGGACAATACAATATAATTGAAGGTTCCATTCACACCGAACACCTCCTTGTCTGCTATAACAACTACGGTGAAATATGTGAACAAAAACTATTTACAAAGGAATTGTTACCTACTTTGGGAAGCAGAAAAAAAAGAATAACTTGAGGGAGATCAATATTGTAGATAAATAAAACGGTCCATTGTGAAGGCTACGCTGGCGTGCGCATGCGAGCAGCCGAGCACCCTCGAGCGCGACCCGAGTGCTGCGCTAGAGCATCCACGAACAAAAAGAAATGACCTGGCTCATGGGCTGATTCATCAACGCAGACCAATCGCGAACGCTTTGTCTGGGAATTTCAAATTGAGAATTCACGCAGTTCTACATAATGACCAGTATCCGTTAGAAGAATTTTGATGATGACTCGATCCAATCCAATCTGACCCTTCGTTTTTTGCACAAGCAAGTGATAACATAAAAACAGAAGTATTTTATCTTGAGAA
Organism: Mamestra configurata; assembly: GCA_002192655.3. Classification (NCBI taxonomy): domain Eukaryota; kingdom Metazoa; phylum Arthropoda; class Insecta; order Lepidoptera; family Noctuidae; genus Mamestra; species Mamestra configurata. Next base: position 44,937 of record NDFZ01004024.1, read on the forward strand.
GCTAATTACAGGAAATTTATTTATCGTATAAATAATCCCGGGTCCCGTCTCTCAGGACAATGTTAGCTTTCATCTTAATCGTATTTCCGTTTCGTTCGAGTGATAAAACTGATATTTTAGTGGAATAGGTAGCTTAAGTGCGAGCACAAACAATATCAATTTCAAATAATCTTTTACAAGATGTTAAATAGATAACACAATCACCGAATTTGTAAAACAAAGTGAAGCCTACTACCTGAGGACGGTATAAAGCCACGCTTTTAAAATAATCGGTTCAACAAATCGAGTCATTGGAACGTGTCAGGACATGCTGTCGGTTTTTATTTGGGCCCAGTGGGTCGTCCATGGTCGTTTTGTGTATTTTATGGCCACTTCATTAACAGTATCCGATACTTATTTTGAGGAGCTCTCTCTATTGACACGTCAATTGACTGCAAGGTGTTAAAAATTGATTAACTTATCAAAAACAAGCTCAACTATACAATGCTATCCGATATTGAAAATTAATTATTGCTGAAGCGGCCGATATTCATACAAAGAACGGAGTAATGCCATAATTAATGGACCTATATCAAGCTTTACATTATTTATGAAAGCAGAAAGTGTAAAAACCGTTTCGACGATTGCTTACGGTACAGTGTGGAAATGTGCTATATCGTTTCTTTTTCGCAAAAAGATAAACTGCTCACAGAGCTGGCTCTGAATGGTTTGTTGACTTTGGAAGATAACAAGTTTCGCACAAAAAATACTGCGTTTAGAAGTAATTTTTATTACAAAAATGACTTTTTTAGTGGGAAATGAAATGAATTTGCGGTAGGTATTACAACAATGTGAATAAGTGCCAGATGCGTGACATTTAAATTTTAACGGTGATAAACAAGCTGCGAGTGGGGTAAAGAGCAGGAGAGATCGTTCATGTTCCCACAGCAGCGGCGCAGGCAGCAGCGGGGGACGATGCAGGCGAGGGGGGCGCCGGCGCGCAACAAAGAGCCTTCCGGGAACCGCCACAATACAGGTTTGCGGCGACGTGCGATACCTTCGCAGATACCGGCCGAGCGGCGACCAACTACACCCGCACACTATTCACAACGACACCACGCTTTTGTCAACTAAATAAGAATGAGGACCCAACGGTACACTTCTGAACCCGATGCGACACAACATACGAATACAACTTCACAACAATTTCTCGAATTGGACATCCGCCACAAGTAATTTCAAGATCGTGGTTCTAGCTAATCATTATCGGTCTGATAGCAATCAGACGTGACAAAAAATTGCCAACATTGACTCTGCACCGAGTAATTTTGTATGTATGACACGAATATTGATAAGGTTCAATTTTGGCCAGTCTTAAAAAAAATATGTAGATAAATTGAAGTGCAAGAAAGAGCATTACAAATGCGAAAGTTTTGCTTTAAAAGCAAAGCACTCTTGAAGCAGTGGTAACTAATCATCCCAAAACAGCAGGACGAAATTCATAAAACCACGTGAACGATGACAATCTAATTCTTTAATATACAAGTGTTGAATTGAATCAAATAAAGGGTTAGATCAGTAGGAAGCGGTTTAGCATAAAAGTAAAAGTGGGATAATAAAATAAAATTGCCAGTCTCGAACCCGTTCCGGCTATGCGCCGTTGGCAGTGGATTTATTACAAGACACTGACATGCGCATGTCACTCTCGCTGTGGCCTCGTGAGACTGATACTTCAGCGAGAGCCTGTCCATCCACTCCAGGTGANTGTCACTCTCGCTGTGGCCTCGTGAGACTGATACTTCAGCGAGAGCCTGTCCATCCACTCCAGGTGATTTATAGATGTTGATACTGATAGACCTTAAACATTATAACGATCGATGTTGGATGACCGAATCTGAAAGCGCAGGTCTTAAAACCGACAGTATATTGTCACATCAGACCATCTACAATCGCAATAAAAGATTTTCAGTGATTAACAATTTTTACTGCTTCAATGAACTGTGATCTTGATAGCTACTATGAGCACTATTATGGATTGTAGTTTAGACCATTATAATAAAGTTTAGGATAAATAAAGAGCCCATTCTCGGGAAGTTCGGAATTTATGCGCAGAAACGCTTGAGTTAACCCACCGAAGGAGCAAGAAATAGACAGTTCTATGACGTTGTAATACCATCTGATTCCGATGATGTAAAAGGGATAGTGCTATTCGCTATGTATAGCTCCGTCTCCCTCTTAGAGCGGAATCATGATCGTTTTAAGACTTCATAGTAGGGCCCCTGACCATCGTAGGAAAAAAGGCAGTGCTAATGATACTACAGAGACAATCGTTTAAGACACAAAAAGGACACTATACAGGTGTCACAATCAATAAAAATTCCCGTCAATTCTCGTCAACAAGAAATTAAAGCCATCTAACGAACGACATGATTACAGTAATCGTTAATGTCAAGCGGACTAATTTCACGCATTATTTTGTGCTAAGTGCCAGCTAGCTGCTTACTCATTGGCCTGTCAGAGCTGAGAGCCGAGGTGCCGACAATAAAGATGGTAGTACTAATCTGTGCACAAACGTTGCAGTTTGTTATCTTGAATTAACGTCAAGCTGTCACGCCATGATGTCTACTAACTCTACCTTAATATATCTCCTTACAGAAAGTGCTGTTGCAAGATGTACAAAGGTAGCTGCAAATCTATTGACTTAATCTATATATGTACTTAAAAATTGCGGCATGTAGGAATGATTGATCATTCCTCGAGTTCGGCTCGATCGGATTCTCGCAGATTTTTTGTCTTGATAATATTATTTGTTTGGAGAAGTTTTCATGAAAGTATTTTTTTTAAAT
>NDFZ01004025.1:0-18564 GCA_002192655.3 Mamestra configurata
AACCATCTGAGGAAATGTAACAAAGGTTTTTATGTATCAATAAAGTAATTTTTATTTTATTTTATTTTTATTTATTAAGTGAAGTTAAGAGCATTTACCTAATTTATGTGTATTTATAATGTACCTTAACGTTTAGTGTTATAGACTACTATGCGTGCTCTGTTAAACAACTCGGGCCTATTGTCTGTGCTCGCTACCGCTCTGCAATCATACTCCGTCATTGTACTGAGCTCGAAACAGAATGCTGATCACCTTGTGAAGTAATACGAATTTAACAAAGTATTGTTATGGTTTCAAATCATCATCATCAATCATATCAGCCGAAAGAGCCCAAGTGTCTCCACAACAATCGGTCCTGTGCGTCTCGCAACTTTTGGCTACCCGCGACCCTCACCAGGTCATCGGTCCACCTTGTGGAAGGCCTTACAACACTACATCTTCCAGTACGCGGTCGACACTCTAGAACTTTTCGGCCCCATCGACCATCTGTTCTGCGAGCAATGCGCCCTGCCCACTGCCACTTCAGTTTGGCTATCCTTCGGGCTCTGTCGGTAACCTTGGTTCTCTTGAGGAAATGATAAAGTAATATTATGTTTTATAATATCAGTAAACTCGTTAAAATCTCACTTTCAGTTTATTCATGGTTAATTTAAAAGTTTCCTAATTAAAAATCAACTTTTTGTTACATTTAAAAGTCTGTTTGAGTAGTTTACAAAAGGATCATCTAGGATGCTTCAACACACTTAATTAAACATTTTTGGAAGTTTATCAAACGCTCTGAAATGAAACGTTTCAAGTTCAGTTCATTTAATTCCTTTCGATCGGGTTTCAGTTGACTGATTTAAAGTACAAAGAAGATGAAGATATCTGTTTCAATTGTTACGGAGGATTAAAACTTCTCCAAAGTTACTGCTCAGAATTTGGTATCTTATTTCTACATTAAAGTAAATTATTTTACACGAAATGAATATTCACGTAAACCGTACGTAAATAAAAACTGGATGATAATTATATATTTTTTTCATTTCAGTATCACAATATACACAAATGTACTCAATGCATGTTTTATCACAATGCATGTCATCGCCACATAAGGGCGAAGCCACACGATGAATTCAAGCGAAATAAGATAAATTAAGGTTCAAGATTCGACTTGGCTAGTTTTCACATACATTTTATCTTATATTTGGCTGAACTTATCATCTTTATGTTGATTTCTTGGTTAAAATGATGTTGATTTTTCGGTGGTTTGATTTGCTGGTAAATGCTAGCCAAGTCAAATTGTGAGCCTTAATTTATCATATTTCGGGATTATCTACAGAACTTGGCACCCATTTAGATCTAAATTATTTTGTCGCTGAAGTCGAATATCACGTATCACGTACGTAAACATTGAACTTGGCACCTATTTTTACATTTATGTTTTTGATGGGACATCATTACTTTTTGTAAAGAAGCTATTACTATTCATCTTTCAGCACGTACTCCCGCATTCCGCCCACATCCTTATCATGTTGCCTGCTCCGCGCACCTCGCACCGTGCGGTGCCTATTTCTAAGTATAAGTAGGAAGATTGAATTGTTCGTAGTGATGTCAGACCGGTGAGCCGGCGCTGCCAGGAGCAATTTGTGTTATTATCGGTTGTCTAAGTTTTATAAATAAATCGAACCTATAAAAACTATAAAAATAACCTTTCATCATGGAACTTATCGTCATGCGAAGATGAAAACAGAAATGTTTGCTCTTATAATTTTAAAAGGCGTTACCTAACAAAACCGATTAATTGGGAAAACTTCTGTATTCAGTTTTTTTTTTTTCGGTGACATATGCACACAATTACCTAGCTGGATGCTAGATTTGAACTTTCTAAATCATCTGGAAGGTTAGGTTTTTGATCTATAAGTCAATCAGTGAGTGAGTCATCAGTTAGTCATAACAATGGCGATATTTAAACGTATATACCGCACCCCCGGTGCAAGACTATCACTTAGGTATGCAGAAATGCAATTTTTCAGGTGAAGCATTTAAAACTTTGACATCTCAAAAAATAATGATATTTCAAGATTTAAACAAGATGTGAACAACAACAAACACTATGCACAACTACAACGTCAAACTATGTGAACTACGAAAGTAACGTTATCGCAACAAGTAAAGGGGTGTTTTAGGACAGTTATGAGTTTATGACATGTTTAACTCATTATTGCAACTTTTGCATAAGTGACAGTGTCGCACCGGGGTTGCGATATATCCATCACTGTTTGAGCTACATTTATGAATTTTGGATTCTAGACAAGGGCCAAAGTACATGTAGGTATGTAGGTTAAATAGATTTCGAGTTGTGAAAGGGTCAAAACAGCTCGAAATGGTTCGTGTAAGAACTAGCGACAAAGCTACCGTATAAAATATATACACGTCTGCTGCGTCGCCAATTCCTTTTTCTTTGAACTTGGCTGGACACGCTACCACGTGTCTAGATCAATACTACCGGGACTCATACTAAGAATGAAAAATGTTAATTTATTTACGTTCCATACACTAACAATATTGCTGTGCCACACGTTGCTACCCACGTTGCTGCCCTCGTCCCTCAAGTCGCAAGTCCGGCGCGCTTGCCGTGCGGTGGCCCAACGCATCATGTACGGTGACGCACCAGCACCGCTCCGACGCCGCACTGCACCGTCAACGCATCCTGTGGCTTTGCCTTAACAGTCACTTCCGTGGCCAATGGCGGAAGCTACGCCGCTACGAGTAACCGCTACGAGTAACCACTACGCCTTAGCAACTAGCTACGACTGCTACGAGCTACGTATATTTGAGTAGATGAAAAGCTAATCTACCGCTTGTTAACTCGATTGGGGCTTAAGTTATTACACGCTAGAAAGTAAGTTATTTGGTTGAAGGTAAACTTACCAGGTTTATATAAGCTCTGAAATAATGTTTGCAAATCTTTTTATCACACGGTCATTAGGAAACTTTTTAGGCTGAGAGTGACGCAAAGTTTTATTAGATCAATATGTTCTTAACCAACAATGGCAAGTGTCGGATAAAGTTTATTTAATCTTTTCACTTTAAGGTTAATTCATGAAACAAAAAAAAAACATAAAAATCTACTTTATTACATATTTTGACCGCAGAGATTTAAAGAAGACATTTCAGCACTTTCAGCTGCCAATTTTTCACATTTCATTCGCCAGATAACCAAATTTTATTTGCCATTTAAGTATACCGAAGTTTCAAAGTTTATCGACAAATTTTGCTGACACGCGTACATCACTTCGCGCTTGCAATTATAAATGTTAAACCGTCAATACTCCTACAAAAACGGAAAGAAATGAGTCGTAAACAAAATCATAACTGAGATGAGAGCACATCACATGTGTGGGAAATATACCGGAAATTGACAGTGATAGAAATTCGAAGTAACTGGGGCAAACAGTTCCGGAGAGCTCGTCAAATGATTTTAGCCTTTAATTTAGGAATTTATGAGAACGATGGTTAATTGAGAGTGAAGAACATTTTTTTTTGTATTCTCTATTAGTTATTAGATTTTATCATCCTATTAAATTTTGTTTCGTAATTAGATAACTCGTTATTTTTTTTACTACATACTATATACTTGTTATTGCTTATTATTAACGACTTGTTTCTATTGTAAGAACGATTAATTTCCAACAATATACCTACGAGATATCATAAATTTCAAATATAATAATATCAGCAAAAAAGAAAAATCAAAAGACAATGACCGAGTCCGTTATTTACGAGCATACAACCATTAAAAAAAGCAGATTTAACTGAGTTTTGTTAAATAAACTTTTTACGGCCTCCGCATAACTCGTGTAGAACATTATTCAACGACCCGTTAAACAAAACTGATGAAGCACTAGTGTGTAAAGAAGTGTGTGTTAGATGTTCAGTCTACCAACTCTAATATGAGATATTGTGTGAAAAAGCCATTCAAACTCCGCCATAAATTACATCTTGACATTTTTATTCGGAAGCATAAAAGCTCTTCAGTCGACACTGCGGAATGAACATCAAGCTTCTATTCACAAACGTTCGCTGCACGTAAAGCTGTTCTTTGCTCGCAGTTCACGAGAGTGAATGTTTCTGAAGCAAAGGCCTTTGTGAACATGACTCTCACTGCAATAGTTGCTGATTGTCGCTGGGGGCTTGGCGCTTTAATTTTAATGTTACGCAGCATTATGCCTACACATTATAACGCTATCGGTGATCTTGCCATATGCTAAGTAGCTACTATTTATTCCGAAAAATGCTCGGTTCCTTTGGGAAAGAAAAGGGAGTGAAACCTCGGGAAAAGTTAGCTTTAAAATATTCTTGGTACCTGTGTTTACGTTTGTGCTTGCGCCCAGCGTTCGTGTATTTTATTTCATACTTTGCTGAATGTCATGAATAATTAGCACCATTGTATACATCGTTGTTTGATGAATACTTTACGTTCCTGAATACCACTGGAATGTTACGTATTTCCTGTCAATAAGCAAACTTACTAAAAAACTAAAAAAAACATTGTTCTGTTAAATTTGTAAAACGTTAACATGTACGGTTGTTAACTACAACCGTACCTGTAACGTAAAAACACATAGATTAAATAAAGGTTCTTCATTTTAATTTAATTTTCTGTTTGAGTATGCATTTGCGTTTCTAACATTAATATTGCAGCCGGTAGGTTTAACATACGTTAAATGCATAAAGCTTGTAAGTGCTTTCTGTTGTTACATATAATTTAAATGGAGCTATTTGCCTGTTTCACGAACATCGATCAATCATTGACAAAGAGTGTCTGACATATCAACACGCAGATAAAAGTTTTTGAGAATGAATTGTTGTTCTGATACGAGGTACTTTTCGTCTCGGGGATAATAATATCTTAAAAACCTTGTTATTTTCTTTTCATTTGATTTTATTACAAAAAGAGGGTTCAAATTACACTCACTTCACAGACAAGACTTGGCCTTTATCAAATTTACGAAATAAAATCTGTTATATAACCCAACTGGCAAAATCCAGTTCAGCTTAAATGATTGCACACAGTTTATCAGTTATGTAAATAAGCCCAAATATCTGTTTGTCTGCATAAACCAAATTCAATGCTGACAACATTTTCGTACGCTCATGCTAATAGACAATTAGCTCTTAATACGCAAGTGTAAAATTTCGCCCCAACCGCCGCTACAGAAGAAGACGCCCCGGGCGTCGGGAGTCGCAGGGCGATTCCCGGCCACTGTATGCGCGGGCGAGACGGATGGCAAGCTTTGGGTGGCTCGCTGGCCGATCATCACCAGACCCGGGTCGATGGCGCGTTGTGTTCCTCGCGTTTTATATTAAAAGGTCAACATACTCGTATGTTACTCTTTAAATAATTTGATTTGCTGGTAAAACTAAACTAGCTAAGTAGTAGTTTCAGGTTTTTCTACAGAACGTAACACCTATTAAGGTATAAGTTTACCCCGCCACAGACTGAACTCGGGAAGCGTTGCTTAACCTTGAAGATCGATCCGTGCGGCTGTTATTACTTAGCCATGAGCTGTTTTTTTCACATGATATTTTCCAAAATTCGATCAAAGAGAAGCTTGCAAAGCTGGAATAAAATAAACCAGAAATCTTCAGAATATTCTTTCAATGTTCCGTTTTCATAGAAACTTCACGACAACTCTAGACACGCTTTTTTTCGGAAGCATACAACGGCCCGAGGAAGGAGCGGTACGGACAATATGTAAATGAAGAACGAAAAAAAAAGCAATCCATTGGGATTGTAACGAACTCATAACTTTCTTTCGGCGAAGATTCTCTACTTAGCAACAGGAAAGAATGGAAAATCTTTTTATCGTATTTACGAAAACTATAAACTTGCCAACTGGAGCTCGTCTCTGCTTACAACTCAATAACTTTTTTATTTTGCAACATTTACGAATTAATACGCAGAGATCGACCATTTAAATAACGAACTGAGAGAATCAACCAAAGATAAGTTGTCATAAATACTCACTAGAAGCGAGCCGCCAAATAGTCTGAGCTAAGCAAACATCCAGAATGTTATTGCGAGCTGTTGCTAGTAAATTATGTAGAAAAACTGCTTGTTGACTGTAGTTTGAATAGAAAATACGAACCATATATCACAAGTACGCTGGAAGAGATTTCTTTAGAAATAAGCATCACCTTTGTACTTATCTTTCTGTTCCCTTCTTCTTATCTAGGTATTTGTTAAATGTGTGTACATAAACTGTTAAATAAATCACATAATACTAATATAACCCGCCAAGTTGGTCTGACGAGACCCGTTATAAGAAATCGATTCGCCTAAAACTAGCTAAGTACTGGCCTCCAATTCTTTCCAATTTGTATAAAATTGGAAAGAATTGGAGGCCACAAAATTGAGACGTACATGCTTTGACTTCATAATGAAGAAGCTTTAGCTTAGCGTCATATTTTAATCAGAGGCCACGCGATAATATGTAGGTCTAAAAACCCTTGATATGTAGTAGGTTTTGCCAGCTGCAGCCTGTGTGAAATTCGAAACACACTACCGGAATATAAAAATCCTATTTCTCCGGAACATGGTCTAAATGTTATATATTTTTATGTATATGTATTTTCATCCTCACCATATCCGTTCACCAGTTGAGATTTGATTCAAATACTATATACTATATTTAACATTATAACAAAGGATTGAAACTAAAGCACTGTAAAGCACTCGAACCTACCTCCCTACATTAAGCTGTATCAATTTCCATAGCACATAACATTTTAGTATTCGACCTAGCTCCCCTTTGACATAAATCGACAAGCCCGTTGTTTGTTCGCTCATCTTCGTACTCCAGCCAAGTGCGAACCAAGTTCGCAAACGTATCCAAAAAATTGCAAACCAAGTTCGCAAACGTATTCACTATGCGGAGCAGTCGCAGGAGCGTGGGGCGCAAGAAGTTCGTGAACATAGTGGATATCCCACCTTAACGGACTCACTTACACGATACGCGAATAAAGCTCCATAGTACATTATGTATTAGAACAGTAATAAAGCTTTGTAATGCAATGTATGGCGGTCATAATGATATAAATAGTAGGTAATCGATTTTATACATACGTAATTTGTGATACGTAGTAGGTTCCCTATTATAATTAACTGCAAGTATATACGTACCTTATAGCAAGCATAATGAGCTAAGTATATTTTATTTATCATACCGGGGATTCCCTATAGCTTCGGTGCCGTAATGTAATAGAACCGTGCGGTTTTTATCACATGGGAGTAGACAAGTCGAAATACGAGTGGCTGTTAGGCGAAAAAAAATAATGAAACCATTTATCTTTTTAAAACAGCTTGGTTTTACTTTTAACATAAGATTTGTAACCGAGGACGTGTGCAAGAGAACAACATAGTCCGACGCCATCTGGTTCAATATGTAGCTCCTTGACTATGTTGTCGACGAGGACCATGGAGAAGCGCCTGGCACGGAACCCGCCGAGGGACGGCAGGTTCATGCCGAGACCTAACGCGTAGATGAAGCTACCGGTGGGGTCTGCAAGCATGCGGATCTTTGCTTTCGTCTTGTGCTGCTCTGCCCAAGCACTCATCACGAAGACATCATTGACCGAAACGCAAATGATCTCATCAATACCGTCTTTCTTCATCGAATTAGCAGCCTGCACGTACTCCGGCAGGTGGGTTTTCGAGCAGCCCGGGGCGAAGGCACCAGGCACACCGAACAGAACAACATTCTTGCTACTCACAAACTCAGGCATTCGGATTGCATTCGAGGGAAAGTCCTCGAACAAGTCAGCTTGTGGTAACGATTCGCCCACTCGTATGATTGGAGGGGTTGTAGGCGTATAAGTGCTGCCGCGGCATATTCGCGTTATTATTGGTGTTGTTGCACCACGAATCATACATTTTCGGTAGGAATACATTTTCTTTAGGCTTATTATTGATTTATCAGATTTTATAGTGATGGTTTTTCATAGGCAAATAAATATGTGTAAAATTATTCAAAAATTCTGATAATAATGACTTGACAGTCATAGTTGACAGGACAAACACAGTTTGTTATTCGGCTTTAGTCTTTGAAAGTGGCCTGTATTTCTATTTGAAACAACATACAAAATTTGCAAGATTAGGCTATGTTTACATAGCAAAAAATTACGCATCCCAATAAATTTATCAGTAGGTACATTTGCTTTTCCTCTGAAAGCAATTAATACGTTGGTTTTTTATTTTATTTACGGAAAAACCCACTTTTCAAATGTAGCCGTACCTATGACTCAAATATAGAGGTATAAAACAACAGTTGATGATTATATTTCAATAACATACTTTCAAATCTGAGTTTCGGTTGTTCTAACTAACTGAACATTTAACGACAATCGGTGAATGTTTTTCAATCAAGTCCAACATTAATTTGGGAAAAAAGATAAAAATATTGCCTCAGTAAAACCAGTATTTAAATTTTGTTCATAACGAATTGAATAATTGAACTGAAAGCTTTGTCTACATTTTGTGCTGAACGGATAGAGATATACAGATCCCGTTTTTAAAAAATTTGTAGTTGTTCAACCTACATATTTTCACTTAGACTTTTCCCAACTATATTGGGGTCGGCTACTCATCCAACGGAATCAGCAGAATCCCAGGAGGATTTTACAAATACTGAATTAAATTTATTCAAAAATTTTTGCAAAATGGGATTTGGTTCAAATATATACAAAATGATTCAGAAGTGCATGGCCTAGTTTAAGGGTGAAGTTGTGTAAAACGAGTGCAAAACACGACCAAAAAGTTCGATTTGGGTCGATTGGATTTTTCCAAAAAGGTTTATTTATTAACAGAAATAGAACGAAACAGCCTGTATGTAGGGATATTGGTTAGCACTACACTAGATTACTCCCGGATCATAGGAACTCGCGGTGTAATAATAATAGTAGCACGAATCGATCTTCAAAGTTAGCAAAGCTTACCGAGGTCGGTCCGGAAAGCACGTTAAACCCTTAGTCCCGACTATCATTTGTAGATCTCTGGCAGTCGTTCCGGGTAGTCAGTACCTAGAAAATCTGTCAACCATGCTGTGGGAAATCTGCATATTACCAATGTACTGGACTGTGCAGGTTGCATAGGCAGTCGCTATTGTCAATTTTACGTTATTGTCAATTGCCATTGATCGTTCAATTGAAGCGATTGTCAATCACAGTTACGTGATTGAAAGCAATTGACAAAAAAATTGATTGATGCTCATTGACAGGAACCATTGAAGCTGCCAATTGATCGTTTAACTGAGTCATTGACAATCGTTTCCCTCATTCATGCGTCTGACAGCAGTAAAATTGTCCCTAGCTGCCTGTGCGAACACCAACTGTGCCAATGCTAAAAAACATACTGAACGCAAACACATTGAAACCTGCATTAATGGCACTTCAATTGCAATTGTCAATAACGAAGCACATTGCCAATTAGCATTGACCATCTCGGGCGCGTATAAAATAGGTACTGTTAGCTGCAACCGGCTAGATTGAAACCCCACTTCAACATGGTTGGGAAAAAGCTAGATTTATTTACGCCTTTCAGACTCTTCTTAGCAAACTTATTTTATTCGATATACTTACAAAAGCCACAAAGACCTTGTTTTAATATTTCACATTGCGAAATATTCCAATTTCACGGTAAATTCGTGCGACGATCGGAAAATGTTGACGTGGCCTAATTAATAGTATGCTCTGAATCAGCATACCGTTGTGTGATCATGTCTAGCTAAGTAGACGTATTCATGAGAGGTAATGGTCGCCCAGAATATTTATTATTTTATTAATTTATTTTTGAAGCATTATTATAAAAAAAATATTAGCTTCCTGCACTCCTTCTCCATATAAACTTTAACTGTGCCAAATTGTATACTTCTCCTTCCGCGTAATTTTCTTAAAAAGACATATATTTTTTCTTTATATGTGATTGTGATATACCTGCTTGTATTATTTATATAAAAAAGTATACTATCCTAAGTACGCATAGCACTGGCTGCGAAGGCGCTGCCACTTATTATGTTTATTCTTTATAGGAGCAGTGCATACTAAGTAAGTAGGTTTATCCAATTGATATTACTTAGTTAGCCTTATGTACATGAAGACGATCTCCAATTAATAAATTACACTACCTCCTGTTAGTGACCCTGACTGCTAAACCGGAGGTCGTGGGTTCGATTCCCACCTAGGACAAATCTTTGTGTGATGAGCATGATCATTTGTCCTGTGTCTGGGTGTAATTTGTCTATAATATGTATGTGTTTAGAAATATATAAGTATGTTTATCAGTTGTCTGGTTGCCATAGCACAGGCTCTGCCTAGTTTGGGATCGGATGACCGTGTGTGAGTTTTCCCAAGATATTATTAGATATTATTATTATTATTATTTTATAGAATTTTTTTTATATCCAAGAAATATACCCATTGTTTAAATGTCAAAGAAGCGTTCCTTAAATTTTTGCTTTTGTGTTATAATTGATTTTTGCATCCGATTCGACATCAAAGAAATAATATTTCCGACGGATTGCAGTTTCATTTCGCTAGCTTTATCCAACGAAGAACACCTTATTCATTTGCAGGAAGACTAATTAGACAGAAGAGAAAATTATCTGTAGGAATTAATGTAAAGCCTCAATTAAAAAGACGTTTTTGTTACTTAATATATTACAACGAGGGGTTACTTTTAGTACATATTTGATATTGAAGATGGTGGAGAAATGAAGCCGATTTTGGTGACAGTAATTCGACGGATTTCGATTATGGTCCTTGAAAAAACAAAAGACTAATTCTACTCCCAATATCCCTAGGTGGATGGGCATTTTCCTGAAAAAGAAAAAACGTGTGCGTCTCGGGACGCCCGACAGAAGTGATAACTTAAACTAATCTAAGTTGAACTATTTAATATGGGAAGCGTTTGTCCGAATACGATAGCGCTGTGGGTTAGAGTGAGAGAGGAAGAGCCTGCCTACCGCTGCCGTATGCGTGAGAAAAAGAGAAGCCAGACAGACTAGCGCCGGAACGCGTTACGTTACGAAGCGGTTTACCCTCCCATAAGAAGTTATCACTTCAAAAAAACAATTAAGTCTGTAAGTTACATTCACGTAAATAAAATGAATTCGTCACCAGTTTCCTACTTTCCCTCCTTCAACTTTGATGATATTTTTTTATTGATTTGAATCGGCTCATATTCGTGTAATATTCTTTTGAAAATCATACGTGACGTACCCAATGTAATTATTACTTTCTATTCAGGAAAATACACTATTCTTCCATCAGAAGGACGATCATACTTTTGAATAACAGACATAATTACAATATCGAATTGCGACTAGGAATTTCGTTACCAAACAACCATGCCCAACTAAGGGTAACTATCGGATATTAGAACCTCAAATCCCTGACTTAGGCAACAGTGGTTCAGAACTTCAAACTACTTAGACCACCGGTGTTCCTTGTGCTGGAAAACTAATTCTTATGTGCAGTATTGTATTATTTTCGCTGGAAGTGACCGTTAAATATATGTCGTATTAATTTGTTGTTTTATAATACGTAGTACCTGGATGCCTGGCTTTTTTTGGTAAACGTTTTCAAAAAATTAAACAGCTAGATCGATTTATCGCCCCCGAAACCCCCTTTTTTTAAAGGATAGGAAATCATCAAATAGAAGTCATTTGACGATTTCCTGAAGTCAGTAAGAGTCTGACACGCCCTTCCGCTCTGGGTGGAGCGGAAGGGCGTGTCAGACTCTTACTGACTGAAACCCATCCGTGTTCCTTCTAAAGCCCTTTGCGTTCCAGGGCCGCGGTGACTATTTCGAACAAATTCCGCAACCCTGGCTCTGGCCCTAGCTGGCCCCCTCTTCAATGCTGACATCTCTTTGAGGCGCGCGTGAAACACAACGCGCCATCGACCCGGGCCTGGTAGTGATCGGACAGCAAGCCACCTTACGCTCGCCGTCCGCAGGCTCGCGCCTACGGAGGCCCGTGAGATTGAGCATCACTAGAGAATTGGGTGTACTATAGATACACATCTGCCAAACCTTTAGGAAATACGTATAAGCGTGATGTTATGTTACTAATTTTCTTTTCGAAGTTTCTTTCACTTACACAAACCGGAGCCCCGTTTAGTGAAATTGGTCTGAGAATGATATTGCTGATGACAGCACTTGATACGGAATACAGTGCGAACGCGAATGAGTGCGAATAAGTGGAACATTTTCCTTATTTCATCACTTTTGCCAAACTGCGGGAAAATAAATATCAGGCATTCTCTGTTTATTTTTGGGCCACGAATAGGTACTGCAAATAACACGAATATTTATTTTCTGTAACAGTATTTATCTAATGTATTATTCTCTTTATTAGTTCATTATGAACCCATTCCTTGAAAAAATACTGGCAAATAATTAAACATGTTCTAATTTAAGCTGAAAAGGTATTCCTTTTCAAAGGTATTATTTTTCCAACACAACAACATAATTAACTTTGACTTTTAATAAAATATTATTAAAAGTCAAAGTTAATTATGTTTTTTTAATTAGGTCGTTTTATTTCAACTTATGAAAAGTCAACATTCAAGTAAGGCAAATTATCTACTAGTACGCAGCTAGATTTATAAGACAATACAGACCTTCTCTAAGAATACTCTTCTAGATTATTCCGAAGAGTTCCACATTTGTTGTTGTGCGTAAATGTCAATTTGCATATCACATGAACAGTACTTACAAATATGTTGTGTATGAAACTGACGATGTTGTAACATTATATTACTCAGTGATTTCTATTCCGACGACATTTAAACTTTTTTATTAATCAACAACTACTTAAATAGAGCGGAAATAAAAAGAATCATGACTTGCTCACGATCAATGCCTAAAACATGACAATTGAAGTTTCCTATTGTCCGTTTTCTAAAATAGTGTCAGCACCTAATTGATAGTCCTTAGCCTAGTTCCAGAATGCTCAACATCTGTGAAGCAGTTCTCAAGAAGTGAAGCAAGGAAAAGGCGGTCGTGGACGGAACGTTTAACCTTCAAGTGATCACTTCACTTCCCTACGATTTTTTATAATGATACGTCTGAATCATTATAAAATATTCATGAGAAAATCAGTCTTCAAATCCAGGGAATAAATCAAAGAAAATTGTCTATGTTCTTATAAACGTTGGTTGGTTGCTTCTATGGCGTGAAATAAGTTTTTATAGGTTTCGCGGAATCTGTTCGAGACCGAGATTACAACATCCAACATCTTCAAAGCGTAAGCTAATATAGTTCCAAAGTGAAAGTATTAATTTTTTTCAGACCATCCATGACGCAGTAATTAGATCCTCACGTGTCCATGTGACAGGGCAAGGGACAAGGGCAGGGGTATGTATATGACTACCTACTGGGTACATAACACATCTATTACATGAAGGATGCAAAAATAAAACGAACCTTCAAATAAATGGCTCAACAAATTCTAAATTCAGTGCCATAAATAAAAATAGAATAGAAATTCGAAATTCCCTATTTTACTTGAACCAAATTTTTAAACCTTTGTTTTAAACTGGGCCTGTTTCACGACCTCCGAATAGCCACTAATAAATTCGAAAATGTAACATAATTTGTATGGAATCATCTGCCAAGTAAAGAAATTCGAAATTCCCTATTTTAAGTAGAACCAAACTTTACTGAAAAACCTTTGTTTAAAACTGGGCCTGTTTCACGGCCTCCGAATAGCCACTAATAAATTCGAAAATGGAACATAATTTTTATGGAATAATCTGCCAAATAAATTAAAGGGAACTTAATCGTAGGTGGTGAAAAAGGCCATAAATCAATTAAATTAATCCATGGACTGAGTTTCCAGTCTATGCGTAGTTCAATACTGAGCCACTGGCGACGTGACCGGCTTCTCAAATTTCACCTCATCTTCAGCTCTAGACGCTAATGTACATGATTCATATTCATAGCGAGTCAGCAAACAGCAAAATGACGTATGCACATTGCACTCCTTATTAAATGGAGTTGCGTATGATGTACATAATACCACGTAGGTATAACTCGTGCCCAAATTGGATATTGGACATATTTGCGTATAACATGCTTGGCTAACAGTGTAATCATGTGAGACTGAATTGAAATTTAATGTAAACTAATATTATAAAGATTTTTATATGCTCATTTGTAGAATCTTTGCACCCGAACACAATTTTTTTTCTGAATTCCCCAGAAAGATACAACATACCTGCTCCCGAAAAACATTACCCATGTTTTTCCGGAGCAGGTATGTTGTATGATTGTATGTCTATATTTTTTGGGCACGACATGAAGCAATTTTCATTAAAATTATGGGAACCTTGTATGTAAGTAGTATTAAATGGATTAAATACATAATAGGTAACAGTCATTGGTCCATAAGAGCACATGATTCACAAATAACACATGTATAACGTAAATAGCCGACTATTCCCAAGTTATAGCCTGCCATTACGGCCGCCATCACATTACAAAGCTTAATTGATGCTCTAATTCATAATGTACTATGTACCTTTGTTCATGTATCGTGTGAGTGGGTCCGTTACAGGGCATGCAATAGTTGGCCTGTTAGTCTTGACGTCAGCGTCTACGAGATAACTTTGTATGCGGCACGTGAGTTATGCTGGAGTATCAAGATTAGCTAACAAACAACGTGTTTGTCGGTTTATGTCAAAGGGGAGCTGGTGCTTATACCAGTTCTAGGTTTTATGAAAATGTATGTAGCTTGAACGACAAGCTTTCGTGAGATTTGCCTCGGCAAAGTCTAAATCCTGTATTGGAATGTATAAGTCTGGATGTTTGAATTAAGATTCAACGGGTGAATGATTTTGGTTGTAAATTGTATCACATGTGGACCATGTTCCAGATTAGGACATAAGTAATACATAAGATAAGTAAGAGTACGGTAGGTCCCGGTACTGTGTTCCGGAAGTATTTTCAACTCTCATCATATATTTAAGTTATCAAGACCTCCGTATTAGCGCGTGGGCTATGGATGAAAGCTCCTCGCTGCAGATGTTAATGCCATCGTCATTGTGAAGACAAATCATGTTGGTCTCATCACATTGTGGCCTATGCCCGGTTTCCGAGGTTTTAATCGGTCGTTTATCTGTCCGTTAACCACTAACCAAGAAATAGTGCTATGACAAATAGCGATAACGAACTTATAAACGACCGATTAAAACCTCGGAAACCGGACATTAGCGGGTAATTACGTGTAGTATAACGTGATATATGGTATGTACCCACACCACCCTGTTCTGTATGGTGTCGGAAGTAAAGCACCAATCCACGAATAGCACCATCCCACCACTTCCCCTGGGTGAGAATGGGCAGCACCATTCTCTGTGCATTGCAACAGCTACCTACACTGCGATCGCCAACCCGCCTGCCAAGCGTGGCGATTATGGCAAACCCCCCCCATATGATCCCCCATTGGGGGAGGCCTATGTCTAGTAGTGGACGTCTTTGGCTTATATGATGATGCTAGGTACGTAACACCTAGCTACAGCTCGGACTAACCAAAAATTGGTTTGTTTAGCTCAGACTATTTAGCAGCACACTTCTATACAGTGAGTATTTATTATAAATTTATAATATATCTTTGTTTGTTTCTCTCAGTTGTGTATCTTAATGGTGGATCTTTACGTAATAATTCGCAAATTTTCCGAAATAAGAATTTAGTTGAGTTCTAAGGAGAAACGAGTTTATGTCTCTAGTTGGCAGGTTTTGGTTTTTTCGTAAACGCGATTTAAAGGATTCCGTCAGTAAAGACATAAGTTCGTTACAGTCCAAATGGATTTAACTTTTTGTGCTATTTTCATTCTTCACATTCTCATTATTATTTATTGTCCGTGCCGCTCCTTCCTCGGGCGGGTTACGCTTCCGGCATAAAGCGTGTCTCGAGTAGTTTTCTATGAAAGCAAAAAGCTTCTCTTTGTTCGAGTTCTCCAAAATATCACATGAAAACAAAGTCGTTCCTTGGAAATAATAAATAATAATGAGCAAACATTCGTTGTCATAGCACTTTATGTATATTTCAATTGAACGACGAAGATTGTATGGATGTATAGGAAGGACGGACATTTATTAAAACAACTTGCTTCTGGTAACGGCATCGCCCGCGTGGCAGTCGGAAATTATCCCAAAAGGTCATACTCCCGGGATGAAAAGTATTCTATGTTCTACTAAAGGACATGGTTTACTAATTTGCCAAGTTTCATCTAAATCCGCTTATAAAGTGCCTTCGAATGTGGTGCAATAGATATGTGGTATAAAAAAGGTACTCCTATCAAAACCGTCCAAAACTTTGAAACGGGAAATTCAGAAGTGGAAGCGCGTGCTTGTTAGATTCATAAAAAGGATTAGACGTACCATTTTTTATTTAATTGTTCTTTTTTTATCTCAACAGATATGCCAACCCATCCTACCCTTTAACACCTATAATTACCACGTAAATTATTTTAAACAGTTAAACAATACATATATATAAAACACTTTGTGATAAAGATGGAAGTCACAGATGAAAGACTGTTATTAAACTACATACCTTTTTGACACCTTCTGAAGTTGGTTGAAATTGTAGCGGCATCAATGCCGCCACATGAAAAACAAAGAAACGAAATTTGTACGGCAACAAAAAGAACCGCAACGCCATTTATTCTGTCAGCGATGAACTACCAACGAAATCCTGCATCGCGCAAGCAAAGTTCTCCGTGCAATTTGAACATATTCAACAGTCCGAATATAAACTATCGGGCAGTTGCCCACCAGACACAATAACCGTCTGGTCGGAGGATCCTCCCATTTCAGTGGAGGTGTGCGGGACTTTACTCTCTATACCGCATACCTCCATACTGGTCACTCTCGATAAAATTGATTGAATTAACCCCACGTTAAGCTTCTTTAAATCTAATTCCCTCAGAAATGACTCACTCTCGCGCCTGTTCCGGACACAATCCATCAGCAAATGTTGCACATTCCAATATGATTACGTTCTCTGCAATTCGGCGAATCAGCACGTACAATTTTATTGTGACTCTGTTCTGAGAGCGCTCAGTTGTTCCGCCGACACAAATCGTTATCAGTTTACATACAAAATCCATTGATTTATACAAAGATTGTATAAATATTCCTTTGTTGGTAGTTACTTAGTTCGATACAGTATTGCAAATTGCTTTGGGTCAAAGTCTCCGGAAAATATTTATGTAGATAAAACGAAAATCCGAAATATTTATGTAGATAAAACGGACATTTCAAATGTTTTTTCGTAGTCGAGTGTATTAAGGGTTTTCTTTCAACGAAAACAAACTTTGAACTACGAATGCAATCTGGTGATTGATTAAAAAGTAATTGAAAATTTTCAACTGACCTATGTTACATAATAATAAACTTTATGAAGCTTCAATTACAGTTTAAAACTGTGTCAATTGATATTTTATATGAAAAACTGGGCTGTTTAATTTTATGTGTTTCTCATGACATAATCCAATCCCTGAATATATTCGGTTCGTAAGTGTAGCTACCAGAGGAAAAGGCATAAAACTAAAAGTAAGTATATAAGTACATATATTGCATATTTTGTTCAATAATAATATTTTAAAATTTAAAAGTTACTCGTTTTATCACATGGATAAAACCGACGGATAATTTTAGAAGGTTTTAATATGTTAAAAATCAACTCCGCGTGTTCACAAAATAAAGAGTCAGTCAGTCAGTCAGTGATGTGGAACAGCATGACTTTTATAAATGGAAAAAGATGTTTAATTTACTTAATAGGGACAATGCAACGCAGCTGGTAGTTTTACGTCTCAATTATTTTTAAAAGGAAAGATTTCTTTACGCCTAAACCTCACTTAATTTAAGTAGATAGTTTATATTCATCCTCCTTGTGCACAAATACTTAGATACTGCTATGACTAAGCCATAAACAAAACCATTATAAAAATGCATGCTATGTGCGTAACTTGTAACATTGACAAACAACGTTAACTGAAAGCTACTTAAGTGCCATTAAATTGAACGTCACAACCAACACAGCCGTGGGAGAAGGGGCGTCACTTGACTTGTTTGATATAAAATGTAAAAGTTGTCACAAGTAGTAGGTCTTTTGCGCGACACTGACGCGATATTAAGCTTTGGACCGGCGCCGGCGTCACCGTGCCATTTGTTGAATCCAGTGAAAGTTCGCTGGCGAGAAGCCAGCCCTTCAAACAAACAGTTGCTCACGAACTACCCTAAATAAAACTTGGCTCTCGTTGATCGGATGGAGGATTCAAAAGCTTCTCAAAATTACATTTCATTCCTTCAATTTCAGATGAACGCAGACGTTACGTACCGATCGATAGGCTTTCAAGTATATTTTCATGTATTGAATTTCCATATAAAAGTGATTTTGGTAGTCTGTACGAAACCAGTATCGTGCTTAGAAATAAACCCTTGTATTGCATACCGTGTTCACCTGTAGCGTCGCGTCATAAGGTGGCAGCTTGCTAGCAGGCGAGTCCACGGGG
>NDFZ01004025.1:18650-47786 GCA_002192655.3 Mamestra configurata
GGGGGGGGGGGGGGTCTCCTGCTACAATCAATTAAGTATTTGGTAACCTGACCTAGAAATAATTTCGGATGAAACTATTAATTTCACACTTGTGTATAAAAGCTAATTAGTTATTAGCACGAGCGTACGAAAATTATTTCGGCATTTAATTTGGTTTATGCATATAAACAGATATTTTTGATTATTGTGTGGATTAAATCGGTGCAGTCAGTTGAGTTGAACTGGCTTTTGCCAGTTTGCTTGTGAAAGAGATTTTATTTCTTATCATTTATTTTATTATACCTACATTTGATAAAGATCAAGTCTAGTCGAAGAAGTAAGTGTCATTTGAACCCTCTTTTTGTAATAAAAGACAAATGGAAAGAAAGTAACATATGGCTCTCAAGATATCATTTTACCTCGAGACGGCCAGTTACTTGTGTTAGAAAAACATTTCTTTTTCCAGGACTTTTATCTGCGTGTTGATAAGTTAGACACTCTTTGTGAATGATCGATCGTTGTGTGTTAATAAAACAGGCCAACAGTTATCTCTCAGTTGTTTTAATTTAGATAGAATTTATCTAAATGAAAACAACAGAAAACACTTACAGGTTATAGACATCCGACCGACTGCAATATTATTGTGAGACATGCCGAGCTCGAACATACAAAAGGTAACAAGCATATTTATTAACTAGCTATTTAATTTTTTTTATTTCATAGCACCGTGCAGTTCTTCGGAATTAAAAGAACTTAGCATGGTAAGGACATCACTACTTCAAAGATTATCTCCTACAAACAAGCACACACAAACGAAAAAAACTACCTTAAAGATGAAATATCATCTGTATAATAGCTTTTTGTTTCAGATAAAGAAGTTTAGTATAGGATCAGATCTTTTGGTCCATCTACCAACAAATAACTAGCAAATATGCTGAAATTTGTCATCATACGCAGGCAGGCATATTTCGACGTGACATCGGGTAATTAAAGCATTAAGCCCCGGGGAACAATCAACAACTATTGCAGTGAGAGTCATGTTCATAAAGGCTTTCGCTTCAGAAATACTCACACTCGTGAACTGCGAGCAAAGAACAGCTTTACGTGCAGCGAACGTTTGTGAATAGAAGCTTGATGTTCATTCCGCAGTGTCGACTGAAGACCTTTTATGCTTCCGAATAAAAATGTCTAGATGTTATTTATGACGGAGCTTTAATTACTATTTCAAACATTATCCCTTTTTATAGTTGTTATATTGCACATCTAACACTTATTTCCACACAAGTTGTATTTTACGGGTCGTTGAATAATGTTTTACACGATTTTTTATGCAGAGACCTTAAACAAGTTTAACTGCGTACAACACAGTATGCTTGAGTTGAATGGGTTCATAAATAACGAACTCGCAGTCTGTTTTTTTGTTCGACGTTATGTCACAAGTAGATTAGGTAAGATTCCTCGATTAAAAGAGTGCCAAATGTTAACATTATTACAACAAGCAACTTAAAACATTATGTGTACTAAAAATTTTGAAAAGAAACTTTAGCAGAGTATGAAATTAAGTAACAGATTTCCTGAAAAAATATTGTACTGAAGAGCTTCCCCCTTGAACCCGTCGCTGTCATTTTCCTAAATTAAAAGCTGAAATTATTCGACGCCTTCTCCAGATCGTTTTGCTCCATTGGCTACAGATTTCCGTCGCTCACGGTTTACGGTTAATTTCCCAAACATGTGATGTGCTCTCATCTCAGTCATAATTTTCTTTACGGCCCATTTCGTTCCGTCTACATACCTTTTTGAGGACAGACTTTAAAATACTTATCGTGTTTAGTATTGACGGTGTAACGTTCATGATTGATAGCGGGAAGTATTGCGTTTGACGAGGAGTTTCGATTAAGGGACAACATATTCGTACAGTCAGTAAGATGTGTCATTGGAATTCGTGTGATAAATTAAATGGTTATTAACATTTGGTTTTATTTGCGTATAGAAATTGAAGATAGCGCATCTAAAAGTGCTAAAATGTCTCCATTAAATCTCTCCATTCAAAATATGGACTAATGTAGGTTTTTATGTCAATATTGTACATAAAAAAGATTAAATAGATTTAAGCTGACACTTATCAATGTTATTTAAGAACATATTGATCTTATATAACTATAAACTTTCAGCTCAGGAAATTTTGTCGTGACAGTGTGATAACAACTGCTAAGCAAATTCTGAAAGTTTGGCGAACATTATTACAAAGCTTACATAATGCTAGTTAAAAAGTTTACCTTCTTATATCTAAGTTTCTCTTCAGCCAAATAACCTAATTTCTAGCGCGTAATAAGTTCAGCCCAAAATCTAGTTCACAAGCGGGGAAAATAGCTTTCCGCCTACTCAAACATACGTAGCTCGTAGCAGACGTAGCTAGTTGCTACGGCGTAGCGGTTACTCGTAGCTTCCGCCGCCGGACACGGAAGCGGCTGGTGTGGTGCGTTGACATGCATCGTGATAAAACATGTATTATGCACTCTCGTGTATTTTTTAAATTAAAAAGATCCCTAAACATGCAGTTTTAATATTGGTAAAAGTATTTTTTTTTTAAAGGAAACATTACTTTATTAAATTCATTACATAAACAATTTTGATAATGAAAAATATAATACTAGTTAAGCTTTACAAACTACTTACTCTTTCCCGCGTCTTCGCGTCCCGAATCTTTTCTTATGGAACATTTTTTTTGGGAAAAAAATAGGAAATCAGAGATTACCTTGTTACAAACATTTAAACAATCAATTTGTATTTCTTAATATTTCACAAGAGGCTGTAGGTACAGCTATTTGTTTGTATTAACATTGCTATCGGGCTCTGTATAATGGAGTATAATTGCAGTGCAATAGAGAGCAGAGACATTATTCCCGAGCTATTTAACAGAGTACACAATAATAGTAACACTAAACGCATAACACTCTATTCTCCACGATATTCTTTAACTAAACAGAACTCCAGATTTCACTTGGCAGTCCTTTGGAGCTTCTCGTTTTACCAACGCCTCGAGTATAGATGAGTCATTTTGAAAACTTCAATGTTACAACAGTTTAAACTTCCAAAAGGTAATTTGAGAATATTTACAATAATCATATGGTTGAGGCGTCAATCTGGAAGACCTATATGAAGACATTGTAATTCGCTACTTGGCAAGACGAATACGAATAGTGGAACTAGGCTCTAAGTTCTCGAACGATTTCATTTAATAAGTTTCCCACATTCTGCGTGTGCCAAATAGGCTGTTTTACAAGTTAATTATTGTGATAAATTGTGCTGAGCTAAGGGTGTTGCTGTGGACACAATAAAACGACAGAGTCGCTTCCCTATGTAAAGTTTATTCATTTTTAATAGTATGCTAATGAATATTCCGATTTATAAAGCCTGCTATAAACTCAGCTGTTTTCTTGATAATACCTATAAATCTTTTAACGATTGAATCTTCTAAGCTCTACGATTTGGAGCACAGCCAAGCTATAAATCTGTAAACAAAATATTATTTGCATTTCTCGATATTCCTTATGAAATAAATTTTCAATCCAAAAATTTTGTGAGCTTTAAAGATTTGAATATATTAATTCTTCAAATAATTCAAATAATCGGACTACTACAATGTTTATGACGTAAAAATTAATATGGGTTTTCAGCTACTTAAGTTTTGAATTATTTCAGTAGAAACTTCAAAATAGGTCGAGCAGTAGTTTATAGTAAAGATAGAGGTCATCAGGATCCATGACAATCGGAATCAAGACGGCAAACCACGGTCAAGCAGAATTCCAATTGGACCATTCACAACGCACTGGAACGATTTTAGGTAAACTTAGCAGTGCAAGAGAATGGAGATCCAGGAGTGTTCTAAGCATGATCAATTGTATTGTTATATTTTAGATAAAAAAACATATGAACGCTGTTATTGTATGGTTTTTGATCAAATAATAATGTCTAGTTACAGCAAGCAGCATGTGAGCGGGAAACAAAAAAGTATCGACATCAAGGTTAAATAAAGAAAAGTGTTTGTGTAGCTCCAAACTTTCTATTGTGAATCGTTACGAGTCTCATAAATACTGGCTGGCAGCCATTAGAATCTTCTTTTGTATTACATAACGTTCATGCGTAGATCCAGTTTATTGTCAGCAAATAGTCGATACGATGAGATCTCGATGAATTTTGCGGATTCACGCACAAGTCACAAATTGATATACCTATTGCAAATATTGACAGCATACAGTCAACATGACCCGGTCTTCCTGAAATGCGATATTACTGGTATGACGCTCCCTCCATCCACAGATATTTTCAATTTGCGTAACACTGACCATTTGAATGCTCACGTCGACAAAATATTCCAATATACTTTTTATTGAACCCTATGGCGACAAATAGTTGTACAAGCACGTCCTTGTTGTCCCAACGTAAATACCGTCTGGCATTTCTTTAGTTCAGTGTTTTTATTGCGAAGAAGTATTAACATAATTACTTTATACAAGATACTTTCGTATTCTCTTACAGCATTTATGTTTCTTTTAATTTATGACGAGGTTCGCCACGTAATGTTTATCCCGAGATTAAAGAGAACAGTTAAAAAACCGTATAAAGCAATTCGTAGACAGTGTAGGATAAACGTTTGACTAGTACCTTTTTTAATTTACCTATTAAAAGACCACTCCGGAACCCCCTCTGTGCAACGCCTGTTAGGGCACATCCCTGGGGAGACTGTAAAGGGGTCTCCCCTTAGCCTCGCTGTGCACGGCAGCACGTAATGACCGTATTTTTTATCAAATGAAGTCTCATGCGTTAAAACTCCACCTAGTACCTAGTCGAGTGTCTCAACGTATCGTATGATAACATTTTCATGGTTGTTAATGTTGTGACCTAATCTAATACAAACTATTAAATATAAATTATGCAATTGTTTCAAATTAAAATCAAAAATAATATATATACATGTTTACAAAGTAACCTAACAACTAGTATTATATAAATTCAAAAATCTAAATAAAATAATTTAATGTAACTAACATTCAACATACAAACATATATTTTGCTTAAGTAGATAATTTCTTATCAGCTAACCGGCGCAGCGGCGTAGCTATGACGCGTATTTTGTTCTAGCGGCCAGCAGGCCTGCTACGTCACACGAACCGGTTGCGTGCGCGAGACGGTACTAACATTGCGTTGCGCTCGCGCAAGTGCGGTCAATGTGTGAGTTACGCGAGGCAGTATACTCATTGAGCCGAAACCGACCGTTGCTATTTAAAATCATAGCTTCGCCGCGCTTAATTAAATCTAACTGTAACTTCGCTTGCTTTCGTGCATCTATCATCTATGCTATATTTCTACCACTACTTCTTACTCTTCTTAGTGGAACTCTTGTGTGTGAACTATAACCTGTGTCTGTGAAATAAACTATCTTTCTTCTTCTTGTGTACTTCGGACTTTTCTTTATCTCTTCATACTATCTACCTCTTCACACACGCAATACATTCGTAGCGAAATCGTTACCACCTCGCCGCAATTTGCTTAACTTACACTAGGTACTGTCTAACAAATTCGAGATTTTTATGTGTTCGCAGTGGAGCGGATCCGCTTTGTTTGTTCCAGTAGATTTGTGCAGTCATGTGAAAGCCCATGCCGCCTACAGCGAATCGGTTGTGGATGGTACATAAAAAAGACGTCACGTTTGTATGTTCATTTAAAAACAAAAACAAACAGATGTTCAGTTTTACATAGATTCCCGGATGTGTATTCAAAACTCGTGCGTGGTGTTACTTTTAATTGATGGATATTGGTCGCTCTATTAGTGAAATGCAAGCGGTCGGCACTTTTGTGTACCAGTAGGTACCTACTTGTGAAAATGAAAAGTAATATTATTATCGATAACTGTTGCAACAGTTATCGATATTATAATATTGCATTTAATTTTTTTATTTTTTTTTTGTTTGAAGTTTTTATATTGCGACGGAAATGAGAGTGATTTGTTATCAGATATATCTCCTGAAGCTTCAGAAGATGCAATCGAATAGGTACTTGCACTACTGTGACCATTTCTATCTATAAAAGCAACAAGTACATGGTTGTATGTAATCTGGAATAACACTTCATTACTCACACTTATCTGGTACGTAATTGCTATTATTTAATTATTCATGTTGTGTGATTATCCGATCGCTCCGTCTACCCGCACTTGACTGTCAACCCGTCTGTTCAACTAGATATAATAAATGCAGAGAACGACAGCAATCAGCATCGTCACCCCGCTACACTCATTAATTATTAGGTCGTATACCCTAGTGAAAGTCTTATAATAATTACTGTTTCCTTTCATCTAATAAATGAAACAATAAATTAACTATGGAGGCAATTACATAAACAATTTCCGAAACGAGCGTCCCGTAACTGCTCATATTAATTAATGCAAGACGTATTGTCAATACATAGTCGTACTATTGTTTTATTATGTTGGCAGCTTTTAGCTGTTCTAGATGTGGTTATGTGGAAGCACATTATAGTTCACCCATCCTTGAGCTACGAGCGTGTGAATGTAGGCTACGCGGCTAGACTGCTATGCCGCTACGACAACACTACAAATACCGTATTAGAATAATGGCTATGGGTGGGCAATGTAGGTCACTAACAGAAAAATGTCCAGGCATAACTGAAATGTTTTATCAAAACGTGCTGCAGGTTGCATCTACAAATCACTCTCATATCCGTCGCAATCCAAAAACTTTATTTTTGCACGCTGAATAATATCGATTTCAAAATGTTTCCTTTTTGATCACATTTTTCTGTCTCATTGTTTCGCAAACAAGAGATATGTAATACACAAGTTGATAGCTTCCAATTATTTCATTTCCTATTCAATGTTTTCAATTGCAAAATTCATAAGCTATTGAAGATCTTCACGGTTAACTAACGCTTGCCGAGGTCGGTCTGTGAATGACTCACCAGACACTGCATATGGAGATTACTCCGTGCCTCGGAAAGCAAGTTAAACTGTTGGCCTTATCACTCGTGTTGTAGAAAAGTATAACCTCTGTTGTGCGGACTTGTTTTTATAGATATATTGTTTCTTAATGTATTGCCTAGTTACTTGAAATAAACACTCTTGTCATTCAGCATCTTTTTCTAACTCTTATTTTACTAATAATATATTTAATACTATTCCAACCAAATATCACAACACGTTATCAGCACGAAGCTGTGGAAGAGTTTAAAATATAATTTGTAATAAAATTAGTTGAGTTTCTTGTGTGACTAAAAATTTTACTAGTCGAAATGTCACGTGAAACTGGAGATGCTTCGAGTGTTAATAAGTCTAATCCCTCTACGTCGAATTCATCTTCGATTCCATCATTTTGTCTTCGAAATAAAGATGGATATCCTACTTGGAAGTTTAAGATGAGAAATTACCTTTTACACGAAGACTTGTGGGTAACAATTAGTGGTTATCCGGATGGTGACACGACCCCTGCTTCGATCAAGGTACGCAACGACGAAAAAGCTCTTGCAAAAATTTGCTTAACAGTTGACGGTGCAGCTATTACTCACGTTAGATGTGCGAAAACTGCAGCCGAAGCATGGAAATACTTGCAACAGGCGTTTGAAGATAAGGGAATGGGAAGAAGACTAGCTTTAGAGCGAAAACTGTACAGGTTGAGTCTGTCAGATTTCGGAAATATTGAACTGTACATTTATGCAGTTTTATCAACCGCACAGGATCTTGCGGATATTGATGTTGTCATAGAGGATAGGTCTATTGCTGCTATACTTTTGGGAGGGCTCACTTCAAAATATGAACCTCTCATTATGGCTCTAGAAAGTTGTAATATAGACGTGACTACTGACTTAGTAAAGACAAAACTGCTGAATGAGATGTCTAAAGATGCTGCTATATCTATAGATTCCGCCTTTCATGCGAAGAAGAAGCCTAAATCCAAGAAGAAGGGAATAGTCTGCTACGAGTGTCAAGTACCTGGTCATAAGAGACCTGACTGTCCGCTGAGAAACAAGGAGAAAGGCAAAACGGAGAAAGCTAAGAACATAACGTTTACAGCTCTCAATACTTTTGGCTGCTCAAGCAAGGAGGTATTTTACGTAGATTCTGGTTGTACTAAACACATGAGTTTTAGACGAGATTGGCTTCAGAACATTACGATACAGAATAAAGGTAGTGTTACTGTCGCAAACGGAGAGCAGATTAAATGCTGCGGCATAGGAGACATTTCAATAAATACACCCGAGAACGTAATCAACAAGATCAGCGATGTTGCTTTTGTCCCCGACTTAAAAGCTAACTTATTGTCTGTGCAGAAAGCTGTTGATAAGGGTTTTGTTTGTATTTTTGATAAAAATGGATGTAACTTTTATAAATCTAATCATTTTCATTTTACAGGTGATTCGGTACTTCATGCCTCGCCCTGTGGTGGACTGTACGTTGTAGATGGTACTGTTAATGTTCCCGAAGATGTGGCAAGTAATCATTTGACGCAGGATGTGCACTCTGACTGTCAGAATATTAGTTACAAACTCTGGCACAAGAGGTTAGGACACTTGTGTCGTATAGGCATGACCCAACTGAAGAATCACGAGGTAGGTGTAAAGTTTAGTGTAGTAGATAAAAGCAGTTGCATCGCTTGTGTGGAAGGAAAACAGGCAAGGAAACCTTTTAAGAAGGTAGCATATAACAGAGCTACTTCTCCTTTAGAACTGATACATATGGATTTATTGGGACCTGTGTCTACAACCTCTTTTCAGGGGAATAGGTTTATGTTAACTATTGTTGATGATTATACAAGGAAGGTATTTGCTTACTTTATTTCTTCCAAGACAGAGGTTAAAAATAAATTTAATATTTTCCAAACCTTTGTTGAAAATCAATTAGATAAGAAAATTAAAGCAGTTAGAACTGACGGCGGTAAAGAGTTCGTTAATAGGGAATTCGATGATTATCTTGCCTCTAAAGGTATCCAACATCAAACGACGGCGCCGTACAGCTCTCAACAAGTGGGAGTAGCTGAACGTACCCACCGCTCAATTACAGAGAAGGCGAGGACGTTGTTAGCAGAAAGCTCACTACCTAAAGCATTCTGGGAAGATGCTTTCCAAGTTGCCGTATACCTGAAAAATAGGTCTCCTCACAGAGCCTTAGGTGGTCAAATTCCCGAGGACAGGTGGTGTGGTTGTAGAAATGACCTCAGTCATTTGAAAGTGTTTGGATGCAGAGCACTTGTACATATACCTTCATGTCAAAGGAAAAAGTTAGACGTAAAGGCAAAGGAAGCGATTTTTGTCGGTTATTCAGAAAATCCAAATACTTATATATTTAGGAATCCTGCTAACCTACGAAAAGTGTTTACGTCCAGAGATGCAACCTTTTTTGAAAATTGCTTTACAGGGTTGAAAGAGCAGAGGCAGTCTGAGCCTGTGGTACAGTCAGATTCCATATTGTTATTTGAAAATAAGGAACCTGAACATAACGATTGTCAATTTTTCGATTGTGTTGAGAGTGCCGATCCTATAGATGAGCCAACTACACAGTTAAATGTAGAAAGTACAGAAGAATCAGCAAATATGAGAGAACCAGAACCATTCTTTGAGCTGAGACTTCCTAGTGTCGATGAAGAGCCACCTAGTTTGGAAGAGGAGAGGAGGTATCCCACGAGAAACAGAAAACCACCAGATTTTCTTTCTTATAATTTGTCGACGGATGATGCAAATGAACCTACGACTTATTATGAAGCTACTCATGCTGACGATGCTGATAAGTGGCACCATGCGATGGCTGATGAGTACAACTCTCTGATAAAACTCCACACATGGGAACTAGTAGATAGACCAAACAAAAAGGTCATACCATGTAAATGGGTTTATAAACTTAAAAAGGACGCTTATGGTAATGTCACTAAATATAAAGCCAGACTCGTCGTCAAAGGTTTTAAGCAAGTTAAAGGCGTAGACTACGACGAGACTTTTGCGCCAGTGATTCGTCATTCTTCTCTCCGCACCTTGTTTGCATTAGCTGCAGAGATGGGCTTAAGAATGAAACACTTAGACGTTGACACCGCGTTCCTTAACGGAAACTTAGAAGAAGAAGTTTTTATGGAGCAACCCCTCGGCTTCAAAGCAAAAGACAAGGAAAACAAGGTGTGTTTGTTGCGTAAATCCTTGTACGGCCTTAAACAGGCGCCAAGAGCTTGGAACAAAAAGTTAAACGAAACGCTTATAAAAATAGGTTTTACAGGAACTCCTTCTGAGCCTTGCGTATATACGAAACTTTTTGGTGAAGAACTCGTTATATTAGGTATTTTTGTCGATGATATAATCGTCTTCTTTAAATCTGAATTGACATTTGACATTGTCAAAAAGGATTTGTCGAAATATTTTTCTCTGAAAGATCTTGGAGTATTAAAATGTTATTTAGGTTTACAAATTGAATATGATTCCGAGAGTATAAAAGTAAATCAGAGAAATTATATTTTATCGTTACTGGATCAGTTTAACATGAAAGATTGCAAGATAGTGGATACTCCTTTAGTTAAAAAGAATATGGAAAGGAGAACCGATGGACAAGTTGGAGAGTCTTATCCTTATCAGAATTTAATAGGAGGTCTAATGTACCTTTCGGTAAACTCTAGGCCCGATATCGCCTACGCCACGAGCTACTTAAGTCAGTATAATACGTGTTATACGAAGGAACACTGGAATGCTGCAAAAAGGGTTCTGCAGTACCTAAAGGGTACTGTAAACTATTCATTGGTTTATAGGAGAAGCGGAAACCCCTTAAAAGGCTATTGTGACGCTGACTGGGCAAATTGCACGATAGATAGAAGATCATATACTGGGTACGCCTTCAAGTTGAGTGGAGGTCTTGTATCTTGGGAGTCCAAGAAGCAACCTACTGTTGCCTTATCCTCGGCGGAAGCAGAGTATATGGCACTAGCGTCTGCCACGAAGGAAGCGTGTTACTTGCGTCGATTTATCTATGAGATAACAGGTAAACTTTCATCAGTTAACTTAGCTTCTGACAGTCAGAGTGCCATTAATCTGGTTCGAAATCCCGTACACCACAGCAGGACGAAGCATATTGATACTCGTTTTCACTTTATTAGGGAAAAAGTATCCGATAACGTTATAATGTTAGAATATGTGAAAACTAGTGATATGCCTGCTGATGTGCTAACAAAGCCACTAGGGCCTATAGTACACAAACGATGTACAGTTAGCTTAGGTCTAGAAACTTAGTTTTATTATTTTTTGTTTTCTGTTAGTGTGTTTGTCTTGCACAACTTCGATTAAGGGCGGCTGTTGTAGAAAAGTATAACCTCTGTTGTGCGGACTTGTTTTTATAGATATATTGTTTCTTAATGTATTGCCTAGTTACTTGAAATAAACACTCTTGTCATTCAGCATCTTTTTCTAACTCTTATTTTACTAATAATATATTTAATACTATTCCAAGCAAATATCACAACAACTCGTAGATCTTTGACAGTCGTTACGGATAGTAAGAAGTCAGAAAATGTGACACAAGCTTTTACTACGGGTATCTGGTACATGGTAGACATCCCACTCACACGCACAAAACGTTTTGAGAACACATTAATTGTGCGTACAGCTAAGGAGTGGAATTCCCTCGAGTATCCTGATAGCTTCAACCTGGGAGTCTTTAAGTCAAGAGTGAATAGGTTACTGCTAGGCAAGCGAGCTCCATCTTCGACCACATCATCGCTTACCATCAGGTGAGATAGTGGTCAAACGCGTGCCTATCAATAGCTAAAAAAAAAACATGTAACCCCTTGGTAAGACATTAATTTCACGTTGCGTGTTACTACACCAATCGGTTGGTGTAGTAACACCCTAAAATACATAGTTGAGAAAAGGCCATGCAGATAGCTTGAATTACAAATGACAATTAAAATTCAATCTCAATTCTTTTCTCTGAGTTGTTATCTTTACTGTAAGTTTTCGCTAAAAAAACTATTACTTCGTCCAAGTAATTAATATTAATTTTAATATTGAAGTTTCTCCTTTGTTCCAGGGCTTCATGGCTTACTTGTAAGGCTGTCTGGAATAAAATAAATTATTCTTCTTTCGCTGTTTAAGAATAAGAAATTAAGAATGAAGTGTACTTGTTCATTGTTACAGAATTGTCTAATAATTATTTATGACACTAGTGCGGTAAGTTGGTTTTTACAAACGAGTAGACGAATGTTAGTCCGAGACGAAGTCGAGGGCTTACCATAGTCACGAGTTTGTAAAAACCAATTTCCGCACGTGTGCCATACAACGTTTTTCAACACATTTGCGAGAAAACAGTAAAATAGGTAATGAAACAAACTTTTAGTTATAGATATCAGTCGGAAAGGGGCAACAATATTTGACGTTCCTTATATGATAATAGCGCGAATTTGCAAACACGCGCCACAGCCGCGTGGTTTAAATTAGAACTACATCTTTCGCTTTATTTTCTCTCTAATAAAATGAGACAAACGTATTGAGCAAAAGCGCTTTTTTTGATCATTCAGCTTACTTTTTCCAGCAATGTGAAGCTCCTTGGTATTCTACCAAGGAGCTTCACATCTTACATTTTTTAATTGTAATCAAGAAAAAACCGTAAAGGATACGCACGGCGCCATACAAAGAGAAGTGCGGTAAAATAGGTACTTAGGTGAGAGTACCTATTTTACCGCATGTATGTTTCGTAATTTTTAACTTTCGAACAATGTATACAGGCTGCGTAAATGCACTTTTTGAGCAAATGTGTTGAAAAAACTATTACGTAATTATATGATCAGTGACTATTTTGACAGTCACTTGGTTAGAACGATAGGTCAGACGCCAAACTGAAATAAAAAAAAACAACCTGTATCTTGGGTATCGATTACATTAAAATTGTAAATACACTTATTTTGTTTTAGCGTTAGCCATTGTAATTTATTTATTGAAACTAGCTGACCCAGGCAACTTCGTCTGCGTCACATTTTTCATGACTGGCTCCTATTGGCCGTAGCGTAATGTTATATAGCCTAAAGCCTCCCTCAATAAATAGGCTTCCCAACACTAAAATATTGTTTCAATTGTATTTAAATTTCTAATAAATAGTCAAGAATAACTGATCGAATGGTAAATGATCAATTATCGACCGCCAAGAGTAGAAAATAATTAAACTACTAATATCGCTATTAAAAAATAGGGGTTGGTGATAGAAGGGTGAAAGTTTAGGGTTGTATGTATTTTTAAGGCCACATTATAAAACAATAAAAAATAAAAATTGTGTACAAAAAATAAAAAAAAATGTTAGGGGTGGACAACCCTTATCACTTAGGGGTATAAAAAATAGATAGTAGCCAATTCTCAGACCTACTGAATATGCATATAAAATTTCATAAAAATCGGTCAAGCCGTTTCGGAGGAGTATGGTAACCAGTGGCGTGCCCACAAAGGACGATATAAGACCATGCCTGCCCTACTAAGAACGCATTAATAAAACAACATGATTGTAATAAAATAATACAACAAAAACAATATTAAAAAAGTTAAAACTCCTACTAAAATGTTGAGAGCAAAACATGTAGCAGCGCGGAGCGCTAGGCACTCGCGTAACTCACTATACTACGTGGTTAGGCAATCGCGCTATCGGCCTTATTTCCATTCATAAATTTACGCTTGTGTAGCACACAGCTGCATAATTTCGTGTGTATGAACGGCACACATGTTTAGATTATGACTGAACTTATGCTCCAACTTCAACCACAGTAGTTGATCTGATTGGCTAGTTAAAATTGAATGAATTATGTGGGGTTGCCAAGTTGTGATGATTTGAGGAATTGCTGGTAATTCGAAAAAAAGACTACACACATACACGATAGTTTCCTATAAGACTACTAAACACAATTAAAAAAACATGGTGGTATTGTTAAATTTATATTTTCCAAAAAATGTAAGGAGTAGGAAAAGCCCTATAAAAATAATTAAAAACGGCATGAATTACATTTTTCCCCGAATGTGGGAAATTTCGTTTAGATTTTGGGTTAAGATTTCTATGTTACGGCCACACTGCAGTGATTGGTTGCGGCAATATATAATGCGGCAAAATTAAAAATCTGCCATTTTAGAGCTTTCGTTAAACTAAAATAATGCTATTTTATTTGGTAGTGTTTAAGAAACCATATTGTTTCATGTGATCGCGATCTCAACTGTTTACCTTGTATTAGGCATGTGTCGTACTTGCAAAATCGAGTACCAAGTCTTCCAAGTACGTCTCCTTTAAGAAACCAGGTCCGAAAACCAGGGCTCGGGAGACTTTCAAGTATTTTCTGTCTGGGTAGGAAATTGACCCGTAATGTTGTATTAATAAGGAGCACAATCGCCTTTACAAATAAATACCTACTTACAGACGATAAAAGTTTCTACTTCTATTCCGTCCATCCAAGAGCCCTTGGAAGAAAAAATACTTGCATAGGAAATAGAACCCTGATGGCTTATTAATAAGGAGCACAATCGCGTTTACAAATAAATACTTGCAAAGATAAACCATTAAAGTAGAAATACTTGCATAGGAAAATGAACCCTGACATCATATTAATAAGGAGCACAATGGCGTTAACAGAAAAAGACTTGCAAAGATAAACCATTAAAGTAAAAATACTTTCATGCGAAATTGTTCCCTAGACCCTTACAAATAAGGAGCATGATCGCATTTGCGAAATCGTGCGGCGAGCGAGAGTCGGAGTCGGCCGGACGTCGAGCCCCGAGAGACGGAGCGAGTCCGAGTAGCCGTATAAAATACTTTGAAGTCTTGCAAGTATTTCGGGTCGGTACCTGGTGTACGTACTTGGAAGCAAATACCTGGTGTAAAAACTTGGTCGCGTAAATACGTACCTTCCCTACCTTGTATAATATGTTATTGAGTTATAAGTAATTCATTTTGAAACTTACTGTAGTGCTAATATAAAAGTTTATTTAGTTAAAAATGGTGTTCAAATGTGAAATCTGTGCTGACGATGTGTGTTTATTAGAAATTAAAAACATCTAGAGGCTTGCTTAAAGTTAAATACATTTGGTAAATCATGTATTGAAACTAGTATTAATAGCCAGTTAAGATTAGATATAGAAAGGCATAATTCCAAAGTAGATAGAAATAGTAATATTTTTCAGAGACTGATCGATGTTGTATGCTTTCTGGGAAAACAAGAATGCGGCCACGATTAATCATTATCATCACTGAATAGAGGTAATTATTTAGAAACAGTAGATTTATTAGCAAAATATGACGGAGTTTTAGAAACCCACTTACTAAATGCAAGTACCTCATTCACAGGCATGTCGAACAGAACGCAAAACGATTTAATCTCGAGCGTTGCATCTGTGATGACTGATCACATTAAAGACGAAATTAAACAGTCCGATTTTAAGATATTTTCGTGATTCCGAAGTAGTGGATCGATTTATTAAATACGTAGATGTCAGCGCGGATCGGACCGCTGTTACCTTAAGTTCTATAATTTTGGAAACTTTAGCAGATTTATATTGACATTCTAAATTAATTGCTCAAACTTATGACGGGGCAGCAGTTTTATCCTCTCAAATTAACGGTGTGCAGGCTTTGGTGAGGCAAAAATGTCCGGAAGCTATGTACGTATGGTTTTCAGCACATGTATTAAATCTTTTGAACTGGTTCCTGAAACAAAACGCTTTTTTTTATATAATAAAATCAATTGTGGATTTTTTTTCACACGAGTACGAAACGAATGGCGTATTATAACGAATTTGCCGTTATGAAAAAGCTGCCTCGTGTCGCCGAAACTAGGCGGACATATCACTCGCGCACGTTAAATATAATTAATAACGAATCTTCTCACCTACTTCAGTTGTTTGAGGAAATGAATGAAAATACAGAACACTGGGATGGTGATACATTGTCACAAGTCACTTCATTTTTATTTAACATGAAAGAATTCGAGTTTAATTTATTTTTAAAAACATTCGCGGAAATTTTTGCTGAAATCGATATTTTATACGATATTGTACAGAAAAAAACTTGTGACATCGCATATTGTGTAAAAAAGATAAAAGAATTCGAGTCATTTTTAGCTCGTTACAGAGATAGGTTCGAGATCAATTATGATGCAACTGTTCGCATTACCGGACCGCCCAAAAGAAAGCGCAATGTCGATGATGTAAAAATACATTATCGGCGAATTTTTATGGAAATAATTGATAATTAAGAAGAATTAAGAGATCGTTACATGAATATTAAAAATTTGAAATTCTTTGAGTTACTTTCTTGTGAGAATTTTATTAAATATAGTGAACAATTCCCGGAAAAGGAATCAGAGAGTTCACTAATACTTATCAAGCTAATTTTAATAGATTAAAAAATGAATTGCGCTGTATTTATAAATCTCCTGAATTTGCGAATTGTAGCATATTTAGTATCATTCAAAATTTGAATAAAAATAATTTAGATAAAGTTTTTTCTGAAGTTTTACGGTTGGCGAAGTTTATAGTTACTATCCCAGCGAGCAGCGCATCGGCAGAACGTTCATTTTCATCCTTAAAACGTATCCATACCTATTTAAGAAACACACAGAGTCAGCAACGACTCACAAATCTATCTTTAATTTCTATCGAAAAAGAATTAATGGTCGAACTACGACGCAAGCCTACTTTTTATGATCAGGTCTTAAAATCATATTTGAAAAAAGATAGGCGCGTGGATTTAATTTATAAATGAGTTAAGTTTAATTTAACTTTTTCACTGATGTAAAACCCGTAGTTAACTTATTATATATATTTATATATCAGCGAATCACATGAATGAGGGCCCTTAAAAGTGACGTGTTCTAACTATCACCCACTTGGATAAGATATTTGGGGTGGCCGAATCTTTCATAATTTGCATCGTCAGAATATCGTGATTTGAACTTTGATGAATCTGGTGAGTTTTTTTTTTGTTATCTGTCTGTTTGCCTACCCTTTCTTGAGACCCACCGCACGCCACTGATGGTAACTAACATTGTGACACGACAATTTTATAAACAAGAAAATCTTGTAAGTTAATTTTTTACTCCTGTCAATTTTTTTTTAAGTGCTATTCCAAAGTTCTGCTAAAGATGAAAGCTAACAGATATTCTTTTCTTGATGTTAAACCACATGTTGCTAACAATTGCAATGTTTACTGAAACCGCGATTATCTATGTTTGCATGTATGGGCAAGTGTATTATTTTTATGACCTAAATAAAGTTTTACCTGTTTTACCCTCTTTTCTTATATAAGCATATATTTTCAATTTCCTATTCAATAATATTCGCGTGTCAAATCCAAATGGCACGCCGATATTACCTACACATTATTATATGATCATGATTTAAAAATTATCACGGGTGCGGGTGTCAGCAATTTAAAGCTATTAAAATCATCTAAACGATCAGAAAATGTGATTTGAAAGACGAAGTTGAACTTAGAAGTTGTGGGCGGTAATGTGCAAAACGAGATTTTACATCAGGTTCACAAGATTATTAAGCCAAGCTACGCACAAAATCCAAGACGAAAATAGTAAATAGTATAGTCATACCGAGAGTTAATCTACTTTTCTGCGACAAAACACATTACTGAATCGATAAGTGACGGGCGGGCGTTTTGGGGGACTGTCTTTATGTAGAACTTTGACGTTCAAAAAGTGCTGGCACTCAGCCTAATTTGAATAAATGACTTTTGAATTTGAATGTGAATTTGAATTTTGATCTCTAACAGTTCTACGTGCGACATTATTGTTCAATGTGGTTTCATTTACCTGACACGATGTGCTTGCATTGAGAACGCTACGCGCTAAATATTTTTTGCGAGCCTAATTCGCACATGCCCGGTTTTTTTATTTTTCTGTACTTGGTTGCATTTCAACTTTATGGTTGAATAGGTTTGCATAACTCGTACATGTTGAAGTTAAAATCTTGAAAGTAATAATTTTCTAATAGAGTGCAATATAATCCTGCAGAGGAACTCAGTTCTCGACATTTCGCTCTTATTCCTCGAATTGATTTCATTATATGCTCAGTTGCTCACATATTTTTTTATTGGATCTAAAGTTTGCAGTTTCCATCTATCATCGTTTGAATTTAAAAGTTATCCCCGGTTTAACTTTGAAAATTAGAGTAAGGTCATTAAGCGTAACATTAAAAATTGTTATTAAAAAAAGAAAGAAAACTTATTTATTTGGCACACACATACACACAATGTTACAATTATTTGTAGTACGCGCACATAAGCCAAGTTAAATGGAAAATAATGTATAATGCCGCAGATTCATTTGTTTGTAAAAAAAAGACAAAAAAACACATATTTCCGTCAGAAAAAAGTCTTAATGTAGTGGTCGGTAAACCGTAACTTAATAGATAGGCGGTTTTAGTATATACACAAAAATCACAAATAAGTAAAGAAACTCGCGTGAAAAGCTAACCAACAGTAAAATTTGACATTTCGAAGACCTCACGCTTCACTAGCGCCTGTAGCGGCAAATTCAAATGCGATAGCCCTCATTCAGAGAAATTTGCAAAGTGCCAAGCATACGGCAAATTGTAAAGGCAAGTTTTGTCAGAGTAAGCAAAAAATTTATGTAAACCTAAAGCCGCGTATCCACTTGGCAACATTTGACGCGCGACATGATGCTCAACATATTGCTCAACATGTTTAACAGCAACGAGCAACCCTTATTAAGTATCGTTTTCATATTGTGCGCCAGCTGGCGCTGTTGTGCAACGTTACCGAACAGGTTGAGCGTCACGTGTTGCGCGTCAAATGTTACCTAGTGGATACGCGGCTTAAACATATACGTCTGCGACACTGGTCAACCAGCCAGTCATGTCGAAGTAAAGGCTTGGGTGAAGTGATCACGAGATGAGCCGTCAATCCATCTAATCAAGATGTCACGTGATCACGCAGTGAGCTGTCATTCCATCTTGATTATATGGATTGACAGCTCACCTTGTGCTCACTTCACTTCGACATGAATACAAAATCGACCGGCTGTAGTCAACCTTATCACTAAGGCATAACAAGAGTAAAAAATTGTGGCTCGGGTCCGTATTTATCTATGTAGTAACATACATATAAGACGCTTGAATAAATTGAATTGGCACTGGTATATGAACATGATCACAAACAAGTGAAAACTACAATCGCAGCTCTTATTTAATTGATTATAAGCTCGAATTATGAAATTGTACAATTACTTAACTCGCACTATTCATTTCGAAAAACCCTTAAAATCTTCAAAAAGGGTAAGAGGATTTTATCGTATTAATGCCATTGAAAATATTTTTAATGGCCATTGAAAATGTTTGTTAATTTCAGCCAGTTCTCATTACAAAAATAAATGTTCGTTCAAATTCATCTCTTACTTTTGTTTGTAGTGTTTCATTGGTTAATCCGAATAGAAACTATATATATATGACTTACTGGAATAATATGAAAATAGAAAACAGCATTTGCTTATAATAAAAAAAAAACATGACATCTAGGCGGCCTTTCTTCCATATTTTTTTTGCTCTCACGTTATCGACCCAGCTGCCTTCTGATCTGAATGATTTTTTTTTCCCTATTTGCGTCTGTCTATACTAGATTTAAATAAATCTACATACATTATTATACCCCAGGTTTTTATAACGGCAAAATCTTTTACACATCTTGTCCCCTCGTTTACATGACAACGGATAAATTTAGCACCACCTAAATTGTTAGCTTTTATGTAAAAACACCAAATACATAAATCACTCGGTTAGTTGTTATTAGTAAATCTTCGCCTCGGGACCTCTTGAAACTTTACTAGAGAATGATTGTTAAGACAATATTTGACATCTCCTCAAGAAAATTCTTGGTTAGTACCTACTGAATGAGAAGTGCAACCGTTTTGAGAAAGTTTTGAATTTCAACAGCAATAAGAGAGCTTTCGCGGAATTCGTACAACCTGTTTAATAAACCTTTTCATTTCTTGACGTTTTTTTGAAAGTTCTGTCCGTGTAGACAACATTATATTTTATTTATTACTTTGCGTTCTTGCTTACACTTTATTTTTAGATTTAGACACTGAAATCCCTGCATCGCGAAGCACTAGAATGTTATAAAAATGTTTTTCTTTTCGTTTTAAATATTTACATATTTAACACGGAAAGTGAAGCCCAAATTCATTAAAATATATTTAGGGTACAGTTATTATATTATTATGATTATTAACAAAAAACGTCTTTTAGAAACAGTGCAAATAGATTAGAATATTTTCGCCGTTTAGTGTCCTAATTAATCAACAAATAAACTTCAACAAAGAAAATACATACATTGGAACTAACGTTAAGTCATTAAAAGGACGTGTAGCCACAGTCCATTTAGATAATTAATATTTGCCTTAATCGCATTTGCTTCAATCACTCTCACGATATAACAACCACTGGCCGCTCATTCCTTGAAACAGCAAGCCCGAGGCGGAAACAAACCGAATGATGTACACCTCTGGCTATTTTTCATACATTTTTCACAGATTGCGACTGAGATGCGAATGCGAACGTTGCTATAAAATTAGTAGGATTGGAGAATCCTAGGGCTAATTCTACTTTTTGTTACCTCGGCCACTACAAAACGCCACTTAAAATCTCTACGGAGTCTCAAATTTAAATTTAATTCTACGAAACCAAATGTCTTTATAGGTGCCCCATTTAAGGCCACAAATTGATAGTTCGTGCACGCACGACGTTCACTAATTAGACGACGGGTCCGTGACGAACAGACGACCAGCCGAACGAGGGCAATTTTCTGTCCCCATCACTGACTGCCCGCGGCGTTTCCCTGCCAGAAGTCGCATGGCCTCATGCAGCGCTTCGCCTTTTCGCCGTACGACAAATGGTAGCTGCACACAGGGTTCTGCTGGTAGCTCAACTCCGTGCGGGCTGATGGGTGATAGCATGAGTTCTGTTTCGTGTCTCGATCACGACTGCGGGAGCGGTTCCCCGAACGGAGTTCACGCAACTGCTGCGCCAGGTACCTCATGGCGTGCCTTAGCTCAGCTATCTCAGCTGCCATCTCGCTGACCGAGGGTCCTGCTACCGAAGTTGCTACGACTTGGCTTGCTGGCGCGACGATATCCTGGACGCGGTCAGCCAGCTCGGCTAGTGCCTCCAGGGTGCTGTGGGGCTGCGATGCAAGGAAGGGCTGGATGCTAGCGGGAAGTCGGCTACACCAGATGGTGCGCACAATGTCCTCGGGCACAGTTGGTCCTGCTAACCTCTGCAGGTGGCGAAGAAACTGCGACGGCTTCTGATCTCCCAGCTCCTCCTTATACATCAACTGCTGCTTCACCTTGCGCTCCTGGGAGGCTGAGAGTCTCCGCAGCAATTCCGTTTTTAATTTCTCGTACCTGTTGATGGCACGGGGGGACATGATGATGTCCTTTACCTCTTTTAAAAACTGAAGGTCGAGATGTCCCACGACGTAGTTGTATTTAGTGAAGTCATTCGTCACCCCAGCATACTCAAACATCGCCTCGATTTGCGCGAACCATATATCGGGCTCCTCTGGCCAAAACGGCGGCAATCGTAAAGCGACGCGGTACACCTCGGCCGGCTCGGACTTTGGCTTGGCCTTGTGTGCTATGTGAGCAACGTGTTCGGCGGGCTGCGACGACGCGATGTGTTCTGATTCTGACTCACTGTAACTCATTGTTATCTTCGTGATCTATCGGGTTCACCAGTTTAGTCACGAGGATGTATGTGTACGGGGTGGGCAATTATAAAAGTAATTCCAAAACTTACTGTTATAATGTCCGTACACAGCACGATATATAATAACATAGAAGAAGTACAAACAATAGTCACAGCACAGCAGGACAAAGTAAATAACACTCGGAAACGAAATAAAAGATTAACACGTCATGCGCCGGCGCAATCGACAAGCAGCGAGGCCCTTGACCGACTAAACCCGTACGACTTAAGTTTGCAATTTGCTGGAATGCGACCTCTCTCCCGCTTACCCGCGCGGCCCCCCGCGTTCGCCTTGTGCGTACTATGAAGTCTTAAAACGATCATGTTTCCGCTCTAAGAGGGAGACGGAGCTATATATAGCGAATAGCACTATCCCGTTTACATCATCGCAATTGGATGGCATTAGCACGTCATAGTAGGGCTGTGTAGCGATAGCATCTTTGTTATATTTTTGAATTTATTGTCGTTGTTAGTTTTCGTTAGGTTAAACGTTTTTGCTGTATTTTAGTAGCCTATTTGTGTCAGAACAATATGGGAAAGACTATTCATAGTGAAGAAAAGACTTTAATATTGAAGGCGTTGGCGTTCTTTGAAAATGAGAAGGTAATATAAACGATTTGTGGAAAGTGGAAGAACCACACTGCGGGAGATAATTGTCAACTATTTAGGTTATAGATAAAAAAAAAAATGATTTTAATACAAAAGCCCGACATCGCCGCCTGGAGGGCTCGCTACCTGAGAAAGAAAAAAGAGAACAATGAATGAGGGGCTGTCAAAATACCGGTCACGTACTTGGACGAAACATGGATCCATTCACATTATACCGTACGTAAATGTTGGCAGAACAGTAGCGACGCAAGTATAAAAAAAAAAACGTGTGCGTCTCGGGACACCCGACAGAAGTGATAACTTAAACTAATCTAAGTTGAACTATTTAATATGGGAAGCGTCTGTCCGAAATACGACTAGCGCTGCGGGTTAGAGTGAGAGAGAAAGAGCCTGTCTACCGCTGCCGTATGCATGAGAGAAAGGGAAGCCAGACAGACTGTAGTAACGTGTTACTTTACGAAGCGGTTTACCCTCCCATAAGAAGTTATCACTTCAAAAATGATAACCCTGGGCAACGATGGATGCTAGTACATGCCGGCTTCCGAGGGCCGAACTTTTGTACAAATGGAAAAGTAGTACTGGTGATTACCATCATGAAATGGATACCGACAACTTTATAAAGTGGCTGAAAGAAAAGCTTCTCCCAAACTTACCGCCAAATGGCCTGATTGTAAGAAGTAATATATCGTATGATCAAAAAATGACAAAACGAGAATTATATCACTTGATTGTCATCATGAGAGAACACGGCCTTGAAGTTTTGTGTTTTATTTAATAAATTTATCATTACGATAAAAACTATACGTATGCGTGTTGAAAAAAAAAAGATCGTAAAAAATATTTTTACGAAGTTAACTTTTTTTTGCAAACTGTGCCGTCAGAGTGACGTCACAGCGCCAGGTGCATAGTTAAG
This sequence comes from Mamestra configurata, assembly GCA_002192655.3. NCBI lineage: Eukaryota > Metazoa > Arthropoda > Insecta > Lepidoptera > Noctuidae > Mamestra > Mamestra configurata. The sequence goes on from NDFZ01004025.1 coordinate 41,932, forward strand.
TCGTCCGACTTAACTTGTTGGGTTGTTTAAAGTTGTTTTGTAAAAATAAAACTTTATTGATACTATATTTAATTGATATATTTAATCTTTCTAAAATTAAAAATGAGAAAGTTGGAAAAAAAATAAAGAATACAATTTTGATAAAGAAGTTATAATACTTCTGATTCTTTCAAAAGATTTAATACATCATGAGGCTATATAGGGCTTAACTTGTCTTTGTAGTAGTTTTCTGAGACTTATAACTTGAAGATCTTATAATATTCAAAGTTGGAGAAGCAAATCTTCCATAGTGTGTGAAACCTTCACGATTTTTCTTAATATCTTTGTTCTTACTTTCTTGGGCCTGTTCTGATAGAAGGCGTAGATTGTTTATAAGTATAGTTTTATGAATTGTATATGCTGTGGATAACGGTGTGAGTTTCACATTTATATAACATCTTTATTTATATTTTTTGTGCTGATATAATGTGATACTGTTTGTTGTCCCAAATAAATAAATAAATAAGACCTATAGGAACTACTGCGTTCTGTATTATAAAATACCCATGGATTTATATTCTGTGCATGGTAGAAGGTATATTATACTGTGAAGAGGATATCCTCTTCTACAGGTCTCTGGCAGACAAGGTAGCCTTTGGAAGCGTCTGGCGAAAACTAAAAGATTTTGAAATAAGAATGTAAAAATATGTTTTGTTTTTATCTGTGACTCCGGTTCCAACGTTCTTTGAAGGCAGACGCCTAATATGTATTTTAAAGTTTAAATCTCAAATATAGTTTTATTTGATAATAATATCATAAGTAGCACTAGCGTGAGTCCCGTTGGTGTTACAATACCATGGATACAGTTTATACTGATAAATAAAGTGAAACAACTCTCGTTTGATATAATTTGGTAATTCATCTTCACAGTGTGTTATTACCCGAACTTTGTAACTAAGTATTGAAATCGAGCCTCGTGGTTATTAAATCCATCCGTTAAGTAAAAACTCAATAGTTCTCTTCGACTAATTGGAATGCTATGCTGGGAACTGTCTGAAAAATAGTTAAATAGTTAACAAGTTTTTCTATATTTTGTTGTGTGACGCAAGTAAACGCAGCAAAATTTTGTGTCATATGAAAGCTGTTGTTCTTTCCAAATATTAAAAAAAAAAAACAGATTGAGTGCAACTAAGTATGAACTTTTTCACTATGTTAAAAATAAGTCATAAAATATAGCCTTGTGTTTAAAACTACATATATTATAAGCATTTTAGGTATTCAGAAATAACATATTTGGAATATGGTTTCGACTGCATTATGTTTTACAACTTATATCAACTAAATAAAATTTAAACGTTGTTGTTTAAAAAAAATGATCGTTATGTGAATGAATTACTCCTTAAGCAATAACTGTTTAAATCGGGTATTGTGGATATCTGAATGAAATGTTTCAAACGTTTTACAGATCATTAATAGATGGTGTCATATTCTTCATAATTTAGGTAACTATTTTTTAATCGGAGTAACTTTGTAACTATCAATATTGGCTACCTTTTGAGTAAATTTCATCTGTGTGCGTCGTCTCGCTCACGCCGACGGGCGCACGCAGCGACGCATCATAATACCACGCCACCACATCAAGCCTACAAACAGTTCAAAGTTCTCCGGCGCTCAAATGAGGAATTTTGTACTTTACCCCCTGCCACATACCTGTTTATAGTAAATATGAAGGTGTTGGTTCAACGATGCTTGCTTTGACTTCTGACGTGTAACATGGTATACATGAATTGCTGTTACAGCGTAAGCCAGAGTTCCATTTTGTCAATTTCACGCATCGTTTCACGACGTATGAAGGCTTATAATATGTTGGGAGTTCAGTTTCGTGCTGACGACAGTGTGCTAAGCGAAGCCTGGGCATTGTAGTTATTTTATTTTTATTTATTTGGGAAAATAAACGGTTACGTATTATAGTATTACTTACAATATCAGTTAAAGAGCGAGACAAATGTAAAACCAACAACATTTTCCATCATCATATCAGCCAATTGCCGTCCACTGCTGAACGTAAGCCTCCCCCAAAGATCGCCAACCGTCCCGGTTTTGAGCGTTCAAAATCCGTTCTTCACATCATCGATCCCTGTCTTACACCTCGACGCAGTTGGATTCGTTTTGTGCTCTGTTCTTGTACTTTGACGGTCATTGTTGCGGCCTTATACAGACATCTCATCACCTCGACGTAGCGGCAGTCGATGAGACATCTCTGCATAGCTTCAAGGACAGCCCAGGTCTCAACGGCGTCGAAGGCTTTCTCGTAGTCCACATACGCTAGGCACAGAGTCTGATTATATTCCACATTTTCCACATAATATAAAATTATTTTATAAAGTCAATGCGACGTGCGCTCACAATAGACAAAGTTATAATAATAAAAAAATCATTAATTGGTCAAGGCAAAACTAAAAATAAACAGGCATGCAAAGAGAAAAAAAAAGAAACGAATGGAAAAAAAATTACAACTATAGTAGGCGCCAGATAATCGTGGAATAACGGTCATTGACCCACCTACAATTATTGACATTTTTAATTTGAAAAACGGAATTAATGACACAAAGCTGTCCCGAATCATCATCTCTCGTGATCCTTAACATTGTCTAATAATGAAAAACGATTCATATTTAATTGTTCAGGTACCTATGAACAGTTATTAGGGAAAGGTCAATATACTTTATTCCACATTTATCTGGCGCCTACTATAATTGAGAATTTCAATATTGGCAGTAGCGTTTCACAAATCAGGGGTCTAAATTGTCCTGTTGAAGTAACGAAGATTTCAATATTATTAAAATAATTATTATATTGTTAAGCAAGGCGGTGTAAGAGTGCTCGCAAACCTGCGTTTGTTCGAGTAGAAGATACAGCAAACGTGGATCAGGCGCGCACTCCGCGGCTTGTGGTGGTTCTAGGCACTCATCTGCCTAGCCTTTTCCCAACTATATTGGGGTCGGCTTCAAGTCAAACCGGATTAAGCTGAATGCCAGTATTTTACGTAGAGCGGCTGCCTGGAGACTGGTGTCAGATTATCTGGCTTGTGACTATCCGTAACGACTGCCAAAGATCTACAAATGACAGCCGGGACTAACGGCTTAACGTGCTTTCCAAGGCACGGAGGAGTCTCGATATGTTAAGATGGTCACCCATCCACAGATCAACCTCGGCACGCGTTGCTTAACCTTGAAGATCGACGCTTTTTTTATTAAGGGTGGGAAATCATCTAATGACTTCTTCCACTCTGGGTGGAGCGGAAGGGCGTGTCAGAATCTTACTGACTAAAACCCATCCGTGTTCCTTCCAAAGCCCTTTGCGTTCCAGGGCCGCGGTGACTCTTTCGAACAAATTCCGCAACCCTGGTAGAAGATCGACCCATGCGGCTGGTATTATTTAGCCACAAGCTCTGGTTCTAGGCACTACGTAACTAATTTTAATAATAATTTCAGCACAATCAAATGTGTTATTGCTCAGCTAGAATAAAAACATTGTCACCAATAAATACGTCGGTTTTTAAGATGTTGTAGCTTTTACCTGTTCAAAAGATTACTGTAAGGTGCATGGCTTTCAAAAGACAACGGTAATGCATGGCTTCCAAAATAGTTCACTCCATTCACAGTAATAGTATAACTGTGAATGGAGTGATTTAGCAGATTATTAGGGACAAGTGAGGAGGAGGCTTTGTCTTTGTGTGACGCGACGCTGTGTACCTGAGATGTCTTATCAGCGGAGGGTCGGCCTAAGTAGGGTTTGGAATCATAGTGACAAGTCTTTGTAATAGCCAGCGTATCTACTCTTAAATGTTAGGTAGGTATTTTACTTGAATTCGGTTTTGTACGTCTAGACTGTCACTGTAAAATTATATGGCAACAAATATTGAAATATGGTTGAGTAGTTTGCAAGCCTAAATCAGTTCAGGCAAACGCTGAATCACTTCAGGCTATCCAATTCCCTCAATGGTGGTGGAATATTTTTCCACACCTTAGATGTCGCGTATCGGAAACTGCCTCTGAAGGCGGCCCTCTTATGATACTGTATTGATAGTTGCTGCGCACAAAGCCTGGGCGGGCACTCTCGTCTACTAGCCATCCAACTAAGGTTGTCATACAGATACTTATCTCCGGCTTCTTAGACCTAATGACACCAAAAAAAAGACAGGCTAGATGTAACTTACGCCTCAACGTATGTTATAATAATCTGGTCTGAGAGACAAATATAGTTACACTTTATAATATCCGCATAGAATAATATAAAAATAATCGGACCCTAAATTGATCCCTGAGGAACTCCTCTTTCTATAGATGAAAGAGCTGAGGTCAAGGTAGTACTATCCGCCAAACGTAATTCTACGAGTTGTTTTCTGTCACTGAGGTAACTGTGGAACCACTGGTTTGCATTGCCGTCAAAACCGTAGCATTTTAACTTTAACCGTAACAGTTTCATATTAATACAATCAAAGGCACGATGAAAATCCAGAAACACTTGCATTGAACCCTTATCTTGGGTAACCAGAATATTGTCAGTAACATTCAGTAACACCGTAGAAGTACTCTGCTGTTTCCTGAAACCGGATTGTAGGTCAAGTAATACTTCTTTTTCTTCCAAAAACCGAGTCAGTTGACGGCACTCTTAACTAACTTCTCCATTACCTTTGACAGACAAGGCAGAATACTAATAGGCCGCAAGTCCTTGACTCCTACAGGATTTGGATTCTTAAGTAGGGGTCTAACTGTGGCAATTTTTGATTGGTATTGTAACTTAGTTGTCCATATGGAGTAATTCATAATGTAAGTTATAATTGGCAAAGTATGTGGCAAGGTAAGGCTAAGCATGTTTAATGTGTCTTAAGTCAGAAGTAATGCGAGATATGCCATTTTGTCCACTGGAGCGAGTGTGAAAATAGCTTCACTGTATTTGTGGAGTCATAGAATGATATAAGTGACTTGCTAGCTACCGGGCTACCAGGGACTTTCAAGAAACTGTTATAAATCAAGTCTGGGTTCCTAAAATGGGAGGGAAGGTCATGTCCTTGCTCATTGGTACACTAAGCGAGATTGTCAACCACATCTGTTCGACGGAATCGAACCTGAGATCGACCGTACCAGTAACGATACACGCGCTCAGGCCACGGCGCAGATAAAACGAACAACGCCCCCATATTGTTGTTATAGCGGCAATAAACAAACGCACTTGTACAAATTTCAGCTCTATTCATGAATACAAACATATTTTCAAAGGAAAGGTTGAAAATCCTTTCTTTCATTAAAACAAATATTACATGTGAAATGTACTTTCAATGAGCACCGCTATGAAATTGTAACCAATCTCACGTTTTAATTCTCGTCCATTTTACTTTAACGGACTTAAAAAAAGGGAGTAGGTTCTTGATTCGGTGGTATGTTTTTTTTTTGTATGTTCTTTATCTCATAACTCGTTATTTATGAACTAATTTGTTTTTTTTTATATGATAGGAAATATACTTTATTGGTCCCATAGAAATTTTATCAAAATCGGTTCAGCAGTTTGATTTTTAAATTCAAGTAAACGACATTGCGTATTTTGCTTTCTTGTGACTTTTTAGTTGTTAGTACTAAAAAGTGAAAAATATAACCTTTTTTGTGAAAAACTCTAATAGGTCTCAACCAAGAAGCCGCGGGAAAGAAAATAGTAAAATAAATAGTCAAATATAATTTTCTTTTTATGTTAGGGGAACTGATGTTCACTAATAATGTCTTCCGCAGCACTTCAAGTCCATTTCGTTTTTTTATTTTTTTATTTTTATTTTATTTCGGGATAAAAAACAGGAGTACAATTAAATGTAATACATACTG
>NDFZ01004026.1:0-22273 GCA_002192655.3 Mamestra configurata
AAATTACGATAACGAAAAACAAAGCTTGATCTGACAGCCAGAGTTGCCAGCTTATTATTATTAATGTTGATAAATAAATAAATAAATTAATATGACAAAGATCAGCTACAGAAGGCTGGAAAAAACAGTGTCATTAACACAGAAACCTTTAATATGTATGTAAAGAAATATTCTAAAGTTTTCAGAAATACTTGCAAAGTAGCTAAAGTCTTGTACATTAGCAAGAAGATAAAATCGGCAGATAATAAGGTCAGGTTCAAAATTGGTTCACTGCGAATAATTTAGTATTAAATGGGAAAAAAACTAAGTGAATCAGATTTGCTTTACCGAATGTCAAAAGTAATACTTGCGACATAGTATTGAACAAAGAGAAACTTGAATTCGTCGAAGACACGGTTTTCCTAGGGATCACGCTTGACTCAAGGCTACAATGGGGTCCTCATTTAACATCTCTTGCAGGGCGGCTAAGTTCAGCAGCATATGCTATCAGAAAAATCCGTCAATTTACTGATATAGATACCGCGAGGCTGGTTTATTTTAGTTACTTTAATAGCATAATGTCTTACTGTATCTTATTATGGGGACGAGCTGCAGACATTAAGTCTATATTTATTCTTCAGAAAAGAGCCATCACAGCCATATACCATCTTGGTCGGCGCGATTCCCTAAGGGAACTGTTTAAGGATATTAATATCATGACTATACCTTGTCAATACATATACGAAAACATTCTGTATGTTCGGACAAATCTTCATCTTTTTAGTAAGATTAGTGATAGGCATAATTTTAATACTAGAAATAGGAATAAATTTGATCAACCCCGATTCAGATTGGCTAAACTACACATTTCTTTTATGGGCTATTGTCTTAAATTCTATAATAAAATACCAGGTGAGATTCTTGAACTGAATGAGAAAAAATTTAAACGCTCTATGTAGACAGGCATATTATAATCTGGAAGATTATATCCTTGATAAAAATGCTTGGCTAAATGCCGGTCCTACTCCACAGCCTCAGCCACTTGGTTCCACTAGTTAGGTTTTATATTTGGAAGAGATGCTCACCCTCTTTTATGTCTATTAATAATACTATTCCACATATCGTATATTATGTTTGGAATAAACTTTTCTTTTTCTGTCTTTTCAGATTGATTCATAGTTTTATATAATGTAGAACCAGTTTTTGCAACTGCACATTTGTCCACACCAAATTCCATCCTGATGGCACTACTAAAGGTTTCACTTACTTTCAGTAGCTCACGTACATACGAGTAACAAACATCAAATTCTTGGGAAAATAGATCGTTTAAATATGTCTTGAAAAAAATTTGACAAACAGTAAACTGACTAAAACCACCCCGGTGTCCATCTCCCACCTACGCCGGGGATCGCGGGAACGTATGCGACTTCTGTAATTCCCGGCTGAACTGTTTTTCCCTTACTAATCTAAACTGATATTATAAAGAGGAAAGATTTGTTTGTTACGATTTAACTCAAAAACTACTCAACCTATTATAAAAATTCATTCACTGTTAGAAAGCTACATCTTCACGGAGTAACATGAGTAATCCAGAAATATTTGTAAGTGTGTATGTCTACATTATGGTTAAGTCACAATGACCGCTTTTTGTTAAAATTATTTAATCAAAGCCCAGTTGAAAAGTAAAATTGATGATTTTGATATCAAGATATTATAATCCTTATCCATTGAAATGGTTTGATTTATTAAGGTTCATTATGAGTATTTTATTTTTATTTTATTTTATTTTATTAATTTTAAGAAACTTACAGCTAATACACTTGTCTAAAAATTTAAAATAACAGAAGAAAGCCAATTACAAGTATCCACTATTAAAAAATGTATAAGATTGACGAAGCGGAAAGTACAAATAAACAAAATAATAAACAATGAACAATACCACGCGAAGCAATGCAAAAGATGATTCAATTTAGTTTTCAAAGAATAATGTACATAGTACTTTCTTTAATTCCTTGACACTAGTTTTAAACAGATCAAGCTCACTCTCACGACATACCTTATTGAAAGTTTTACATGCTCTAATGATATATGAGTTCTGTCTATATACAACCTTTACAATAGGTACATGAAGGAGATGTGGTCTCCGAAGCAACACAGTAGGGACACGAAGTCCAATCTTGGCCACCAGCTCAGGGACGTCAGTAGATCCGTTCATTACATTAAATAAGAAGGCAAGATCTGCAATCTTTCTTCGTTCTTGTAAAGGAAGAATATGAAATTTCTTACACCGACTTACATAGTTAGGAAGATAACAGTTCGAGCGATATTGTATGTACCTTAAAAAGCGCCTTTGGATACTTTCGAGACGATTAATATAAATATTGTAATTTGGATTCCAAATCTGAGAAGCGTACTCGAGATGGCTACGAACAAAAGCACAGTAAAGAATCTTCATCGTTTTAACATTCCTAAACTCCGAGGAGACCCTAAAAATAAAACCCAATGCTTTGGAAGCCTTGTTGACTACGTTGTTAATGTGCGCATCAAACATTAGCTTTGAGTCAAAAGATACCCCGAGATCCTTGATGACGCTGACTCTGGCAATTGAGGTACTCGATAGCTTGTAGTCATACATGATAGGATTCGGCTTGCGAGTAAATGTACAGACATAACATTTTGAAACATTTAAGTCTAACCTATTTCTATCACAGTAATTATGAAACCGGTTCAAATCCTCCTGTAATAGGTTTGCATCCTCAATGGTTGATACTTGACTCAAAATTTTCATGTCATCCGCATATAGTAAGATTTTAGAATTTNTATAAATATTGTAATTTGGATTCCAAATCTGAGAAGCGTACTCGAGATGGCTACGAACAAAAGCACAGTAAAGAATCTTCATCGTTTTAACATTCCTAAACTCCGAGGAGACCCTAAAAATAAAACCCAATGCTTTGGAAGCCTTGTTGACTACGTTGTTAATGTGCGCATCAAACATTAGCTTTGAGTCAAAAGATACCCCGAGATCCTTGATGACGCTGACTCTGGCAATTGAGGTACTCGATAGCTTGTAGTCATACATGATAGGATTCGGCTTGCGAGTAAATGTACAGACATAACATTTTGAAACATTTAAGTCTAACCTATTTCTATCACAGTAATTATGAAACCGGTTCAAATCCTCCTGTAATAGGTTTGCATCCTCAATGGTTGATACTTGACTCAAAATTTTCATGTCATCCGCATATAGTAAGATTTTAGAATTTAGAAAGCAAGAGGCAATGTCATTGACAAAAATATTAAACAAAAGAGGTCCTAATAAGGATCCTTGCGGGACCCCCGACGGAATGTACATAGCTCTAGAGGTGTAACCATTGAGGACTACAGTTTGGCATCTATTTTCTACATATGAGGTGAACCACCTATACAAGTTACCCCTCACACCAATAAATAACAGTTTGCGCATAAGAAGCGCATGATCTATTCGATCAAAACATTTGCTGTAGTCGGTGTATATAACGTCGACCTGAGACCTCCTGGACATATGATCTGATAGATAGTCACTACAAACGACAAGATTGGATGTAGTGGACCGACCTTTTATAAATCCGTGTTGGTGTTCTGAAAAACTTAATTTAAGTGAGGAAGAAAGTTGTACATGTACAATTTTCTCCATAATTTTAGCAAACACACAAAGTTTAGAGATCGGTCTATAATTGTCAACACTATCCTTAGGTCCTTTTTTATGAATCGGCGTTATATACGCCGACTTCCAGATACTAGGCACCACTCCTAAGTCGAGTGATCTTTTAAATAACACTGTCAATGGGACGGATAGACACCTGGCACATTTTGCTATAAAAATTGGTGAGATATTATCTGGGCCGGCAGTCTTGTTAATGTCCACTTGCTTTAGCAATCTAATGTATGTATGACACATATACATGTAAATTTCACTTTAAATTATTGAAGTCGGACCTTTCCGTGACACGAGAATATTCTATATTAGACCAAATTATATACCAATATTAATAAATACTACTGAACCATTTGCACAGTTTTTAAAAACTTATTATTTCAATAAATGTTAATTATTTATAATGGGTTTGAAAAAAAGAGTTGAATACTGGAATAAAAATAAGTATTGTTTTATTATAATAAAAGCTATAAAGGTATTTGTGTAATTATAAGATAATAATATCTTTATATTATGTAGGTAGTTGATATACTTTATTCAGTGGTTTTTAGAAAGAAAAAAAAAATAACAGTAGAAAGAAGGAAGTATCTATTTTAGTATTATTAATACGAAGTGAGAAATTATAGATGCATTAAAAATATTTTTTTATAATGGAACGTAACATCTGGTAATATTTCATGTGAATTTCACGACGGGTGTGTAGATACGAGTGAGTGCTGGTGAGTAATGTAGCGTGGCAGTGCAGCGGCAGTTAGCTACACGTGCAATGTGTTGCAGGCGCGCGGACAAGCGGCGCCGCTCGGTGCGCCTGAGGCAGCCTGCCTCCCCCGNCAGGCGCCGCTCTGCAGGCGCCTCCCCCGCCAGCTCGGAGAGTGCGCTGCCGTCCCCCCCCGCGCCTCCCAGCGCCGCGTCCTCGCTGCGCTACAGCACGCGCTCCCGGGCCACGCTCCGCCGCGCCTGCACCGACACCTGCGACACCACACCCAGGTAACACGTGCAGTGTGCTGCAGGCGCCGCTCTGCAGGCGCCTCCCCCGCCAGCTCGGAGAGTGCGCTGCCGTCCCCCCCCGCGCCTCCCAGCGCCGCGTCCTCGCTGCGCTACAGCACGCGCTCCCGGGCCACGCTCCGCCGCGCCTGCACCGACACCTGCGACACCACACCCAGGTAACACGTGCAGTGTGCTGCAGGCGCCGCTCTGCAGGCGCCTCCCCCGCCAGCTCGGAGAGTGCGCTGCCGTCCCCCCCCGCGCCTCCCAGCGCCGCGTCCTCGCTGCGCTACAGCACGCGCTCCCGGGCCACGCTCCGTGTGGATACCCAACACTCCGAGCCTTACTCGATCAAGGTTCGCAGGCTTGTTTCATTACTGAAGCAGCAGCTCAATTTCTGAACCTGAAAAAGATTCCAATTCAAGGATTTGTTTTAGGATTAGGAGACAACAAGCCCACCATGACAAAGTACATGGTACAAATAACGATAAAGTCTCGCGTCGATTTTAGTTTTAAGTTTACGTTTAATGCTTACGTTTTAAGCAAGATCACCTCTTACCTACCAGAGCAAAGCTTAAGCACGGATGCTTTCGACTGTTTAGAGGTAAACAATGTGTTTAGCAGATCCAGAGTTCAACACACCTAACAAAATTGATATTCTGTTGGGTGCTGATGTTTATAGCTGCATTATTAAGGAAGGTTTAGTTAAGAGTCCTTCTGGTAGTCTTGTAGCACAGAGCACTAGATTAAGTTGGGTCCTGTCAGGTGCATTGGGTCCTGAAAGTAAAAGATCAAATAAAATTAACGTAATGCATTGCAAGGTGCAGGTAGATGATATTTTAAAGAAATTTTGGGAAATTGAAGAGCAAATTAGTTCTAAAAGGATATTTACACCAGAGGAGAAGAAATGCGAAGAGTTTTATAGTGAGACTACTAAGAGAGATAACGATGGTAGATATATAGTCAGGTTACCTTTCCGAGACGAAGATCCTCCTTGTAAGTCTGGAAATTCACGTGGCATAGCTAAATCGAGATTTCAAGCATTAGAGAGAAGATTAGCAAAGAACAAAGAGTTAAAAGAAAAATACACAGAAGTAATACATGAATATTTACAGCTAGGTCATATGAGGCACGTGAAGAAAGATGATAGCAAAAGGGAAGAAGCAGTGTATCTACCACATCATGCAGTCATTAGGGATGACAAGACCACAACTAAAGTGCGTGTTGTTTTCAACGCCTCTGAAAAGAACAACAAAGGAGTGTCACTAAATGATACGCTGATGGTTGGTCCAACACTGCAGGCTGATTTACGTCATACCGTTTTAAAATGGAGAGTACATGCTATAGGACTTGTAGCGGACATAATTAAAATGTATCGCCAAGTCAAGGTAGCTGAAGAAGATGCTATGTTCCAAAGAATACTCTGGCGTGACAGTCCGGATAAAGAGATACAAGATTACGAGCTTGTGACTGTGACCTTTGGAACAGCTTCTGCACCGTACCAAGCAGTTAAAACTTTACGTCAGATCGCTGTTGATGAAGGTAAAAACTACCCACTAGCTGCAGATAAGGTTTTAAATTGCTTCTACATGGATGACTTAATGACAGGGTGTAACAGTGTAGAAGAAGGCATTGAAATATGTAAGCAAATGATCGCATTATTAGGAAAAGGTGGATTTATATTACAAAAATGGAATAGTAACAGTCAAGAAATACTTAAAAGAATAGAAACAATTGAAAACAATGAAGTTAAAGAACAACGAGATCAAACAAGAACAAATAGAAATAAGGACAAAACAATAAGACAAATAGATATTATACAGAACAAGGAATTAGAGAAAATAGAACACAAAGAAGAGAAAGGGTTAGAAATTAAACTAGATAGTACAATAAAAATTTTGGGACTTACCTGGAACCGCAACGAAGATACCTTCCAGTACTCGGTGAATCTTCCGCCGCTGACGACTGCACCTGTAACTAAAAGGACAATTATATCGGATATAGCCCGATTGTTCGACCCGCTAGGTTGGTTAGCTCCTAGTGTGGTTTTAGCAAAAATATTCATCCAAAAATTATGGCTTGCAGGTGTTAGTTGGGATGAAGAACTAAACACTGAATTAATAAAGGAATGGAGTACTTACCGCGAAGAGTTGTCACTACTGAGCAAAGTTCGGATACCTCGTTGGCTTGGAACTAAGTCGCACGACGATCTCGAGCTGCATGGCTTCAGTGACGCCTCCAAAACCGCGTACTCAGCCGTGATTTACTTGCGGATAGTAGATGTTGTAGGCAAAGTTCATATTTCGTTGTTGGTTGCAAAAACCAGAGTAGCCCCCATCAAACAAATTAGTATACCTCGTTTAGAGTTGTGTGGAGCAGTTCTGCTGTCAAATCTTCTAATAGAAACAGCAGATGTCCTGAATATTTCTAGGGATAAAATCAAAGCCTGGACAGATTCCACTGTCGTGTTGGCTTGGCTTAACAGCCATCCAAGCAGTTGGAAGACGTTTGTGGCGAATCGCACATCGGAAATATTGACCACGATGAAGGCATCTCAATGGTTTCATGTGAAAACCAAGGAGAACCCAGCAGACTGCGCTTCACGAGGCATTTTACCTAGTGCATTAATAGAAAATAGTTTATAGTTTTCTGGACCACCATTTCTAACTCTGAGTACAATATTTTATAAAGGGCCAAATGATTTGAATATCGACTTCGAGGAAACAACAAAAACATATGTACATTGCTGTAGTGCCAGAGCTTTCAATGTTTGAGCGGTATACGTCATTACAAAAATTAGTTAGGGTAATCGCATATTGCAGACGTTTTTTAAGGGAAAACACGTTTAAACATAGTTATTTACATAAGTTAGAGCTAGAAGCAGCGTTAGAATGTTGTATACGACAAACACAAAATGATATATTTACAGTAGAATATTTACAACTACAGGACAAAGGTTATTTACAGTTAAAATCTAGTAAGCTCAACTCACTCTGTCCATATCTGGACGACAGAGGCCTCATCAGAGTTAGAGGTAGACTTGAGAAAGCTCCATTGAGTGAAGAAACAAAGCATCCGATAGTACTACCAAACTCTTGTCATCTTACAAACCTTATAGTGGCAGATGCACACTTAAAGACTCTGCACGGCGGTCCACAGCTAATGTCAAATTATTTGAGGATAGCTTACTGGGTCATAGGAGTCAGGAACCTAGTCAAACACCATGTGCGCAGAAGTGTGACATGCGCTAAACATCGCGCGAACATCAAGAACCAAATGATGGGTTCGCTTCCAACGGTTAGGTGTTCTCCAGCGCGACCGTTTCTTCATAGCGGTGTTGATTATGCCCTATTAACATTAGGACAACGAAAGGTCGTGGGCACCGTTCGTACAAGGGCTACATATGCTTGTTTGTGTGTATGTCAACTCGTGCTATACATTTAGAAGTAGTCAGTGATATGAGCACAAAAGCTTTTTTAGCCGCATTCAGACGGTTTGTGTCTAGGCGAGGTCATTGTGCTAAAATATGGAGCGACAATGGCACTACGTTTGTACGTGCCTCCCGAGAGTTGCAACATTTGGCATCTATTCAGACAGCAATAGCAGAACAGCTCGAGGCCAACGGTACTGAGTGGCACTTCATTCCTCCCCATAGCCCTAATTTCGGTGGACTTTGGGAAGCAGGTGTGAAGTCCACAAAGTTTCACCTCATACGGGTCATTGGTGATGCTACTTTGACATATGAGGAAATGAGCACACTCCTGAATCAAGTAAAGGCTTGTTTCAATTCGCGTCCAATGAGCGTCATTAACGTTACTGATCCTGGTGAACTGATACCTTTAACTCCTGGACATTTCCTAGTTGGAGAGCCAATAGTAAATGTACCAGACAATAAGTATGAAAGTACAAATGTTAGTTATTTGTCACGGTGGCAATTTATTCAAAGGATGCTACAATCATTTTGGAAGCGTTGGTCCCAAGAGTATTTGTCGAATCTTATGAATCGGTATAAATGGTCTTCTAAAATTTCTGTGCCTAAAATTGGTGACATTGTTTTAGTTAAGGAAGACGATTTGCCGCCAAGTCATTGGTTGTTAGGTCGTGTAGTAGAGAAACATCCCGGTGCTGATAATATCACCTGTGTAGTCACATTACGCACTAAATCCTCTACTATTAAGAGGCCAACATCCAAAATTTGTATTTTACCAGTTGCAGATCACTGAATTTATGTTTTATTTTTAAGATCAACTTTACAAACTTTTATATACATTTAGATATATTTACAGTTTTTATTTACAATGTTTATAGTTATAAGCTCAAATTATTGTTAAGATTTTTTTAGATGCATGTTATTTACACAAGTTAATTTTACATTTCCCCCAACTGGGTTTTTATTTTTATGTTTACTTTACAGCTGTTGAACCTTTTACACATTGTTATTTTATAAACTTAGCCAAATAAGTCGTTTTAGATTTACAAATGTTAGATGTTAAGATTTAAAGTAGTACAATTTCTTAATTTAAGATGTTAAAACGAACCTGAGATCAAATTTGTGTCAGATCCAGGAAGTAGTTCATGAAGGACATTCCTTCAGTAATGTCCTTGGTGGGCGGTATGTTAAGAACCATGCTTGTTCGAAACTCGCTCACCAAGATCTTAATTCAAAATTGCAAAATGTAATGTTGTAAATTGTGTAACTAGATGGCGTTGGCGTCGAATTAGAAGTCGGTGTTAAGATTCTCCGCCATTTAGTTAGGCTCATGTCGTTAAGGTCCAATTTAAGGTCAAAAATACAGATCAGTATATAGTAGTCGGTTGTTTTATTTAAATACTCGACCTTACTGATATACACATTAAGATCAAGTTTAAAATTATTAGCTGACCGTCCTCCGCGTCCGGGACTCAACACCGTTCAATACTATGTCGCAATCACTACTTTTGACATTTGGTAAGGCAAACCTTATGCACTTCGTATTTTCCCATTTAAAACCAAATTATTAGCAGTGAACCAATTTTGGACCTGCAGAAGGGCGTTATTGACTTCGTCAAATCATATATAAACTAAAAATAAGAAAAGATCCAAAATCGAGCCCTGGGGGACGCCTATTTTCACGATTAATCTTGAGGAATTGACACCGATTATTTGAACTAATCGTTGTCTTTCATTCAAATAAGATTTGACTAAGTGTAACGCTGTTTTGCCTGGTCCGTAATGCTCGAGCTTCAGCAGTAATGTTTCGTGATTAACGCAATCAAACGCTTTAGATAGGTCGCATTAGATACCTATGGCATCTTGCGCCTCTTCCCTAGCATTGAAGATATGTTTTAGTAAAGTTACACCAGCGTCAGTTGTACAACAGTTTTTTTTTAATTTTTTGCACCGACTTTCGATATTTAAGTTATTTTATACTTTGTAGTGTTTTTTATTTGGAATTCGGTTGTATTTTTTTGTAATTTTTGTATTTTTGTGTGTGCCTTCGTAGTCTAAGTCCAGACCAGCTCATAGTTAAATATCTACTTTGCTCTGGTACTAGATTTTATGGATTTTAAGTTGAGGAGGTCACTGGTTTATCTTTGAAGTTCATCGTTCAATGTAAATGCAATATAGCTATAAAACAATAAAACTAAGTTATGCCCGAACAGATAACCCCAAAAGCATGTTAATTCAGAGTTTGCATCTGCTTACCCCTTCACAGCGTACCGGCGTTATGTTATGTTATGAACTGGTGTAAACCCAGCAGCAGATCCTGACTTATACCTTCCATCATCAGCTCAGCAAGATGAGATGTTGATTACTAGGCACAATTATCTGAATGGCGTTAAAAAGTATATGAAAAACATTGTATGTGCCTTTAAAATTTGAGGATTGCCATTGATTTCCCTGGGATTCCATCATAGATCCTGACTTGGTGCCAATGGGACCACCTCAGGAGTATACTCTTTCAAATAAAAAAAGAATTTTGAGAATCGGTCTACAAATGGGGGAGAAATCAGTAAACATACTTAAAAAGAAAAAGAAATACATAATTATAGTCGAACATAAAACCACCTCCTTTTTTGAAGTCGTTTAATAAGTAATATTCTTAAACAAATCATTTTGGCACATTTAAAACATATATATATATATCGGAATAAACAATAAATAAACGCAATACCTATATGAAACCAAACCCGAAAAAAAAATCGACAAAGATAAAAGATAATTTATTTGTCAAACATGCGTTTACATAAACTGACTAATCAAATCAGACATGCAAGGTATTAATTACTATGTTGTGAGCGTCCATGTTTTGCCAATAACGGCGTACAAATTTTAGAGGTATAAAAATTACATTTTTTTACAAAACACAAGAAATAGATAATAATTGATGTCAAGCTATTATAGTACGTATAAGTATATTATAGTCAAAAATAAATTAAATTATGTCCAGTATATTCATTTTTATGCTGTCAAATAGTATCACTTAAAGTCAATTGATTTAAAATTCACATTATTAAATTGTTATTCAACCATATATATTAGAAGTCGGAATAGAAAAGTCCTTTTCATTCAAAAAATCTAAAACATTGTAGTACACTTTATTAACTAAAAAAAATCTCATTTTATTTTTGAAAAGTGACAAGGGTAGTTCTCTCCAACTTTTAGGCAATTTATTAAATATCGTTGGAGCCATGCAGAAAACACTTTTGCGCATGAGGGATGTTCTCGCAGTATGAGAGCATATCCTACTGTTGTCGCGCCTGTTACGTGGGACTACTTCGTTTAATCGTGTAAATCGGTCTGGATTTGTTTTGACAAATACAGCTACCTCTAAAATGTACAGGCATGGCAAAGTAAGCATTTTGTATTTTTTAAAGTAAGGCACGCAACTATCAGTAGGTTTTATTTTAAATATTGAACGAACGCATCTCTTTTGAGCCTTGAACACCCTGTCTTTATCTGTTGAGTTGCCCCAAAAAATGACACCATAGCGTAGATGGGATTCTGTTAAACCATAGTAAGCTGTAAGTAACGCCTCCACACCCATTATAGACGACAATGTGTGCAGAGCATAGGCAGACTTACTGATTTTCTTGCATAAGATTTCGATATGGGTTTTCCAATTCAGTTTTTTATCAATGTGGAGCCCTAAAAATTTAGTTGTATCGACCTCTTCTATAGGCTGGTCATCGTAGCGTATATTTAAATTACTCTTACAATTGATCCGTTGATTAAAATGTATTAATTTAGTTTTAGTTAGGTTAATTTTTAAGTTATTATCATCCAGCCAATTTACCATTAAATTTATAGAGTCATTTATGTCACTTTCATAAGTATCAACACTTTTACAAGGTATCGTTATGGTGCTATCATCGGCAAATAGTGTCAGAGGTTGAGGAATGCCTTTCGGTAGATCATTTATGTATAATATAAATAAAGGAGGCCCCAAAACACTCCCCTGTGGCACACCAAACGAAACTATACGTTCTGAGGACTGATATACAACTTCATGTTTACTTTTCATATTGATTTGGTTTACATGTGTTATTTGAGTTCTGTTAAGTAAGTAAGATTTTATTAGATTGTTGACATTTCCTCTGATTCCATATGCTTCAAGTTTATTTAAGAGTGTACCATAGTGCACATAGTCAAAGGCTTGAGTCATGTCACAAAATACGCCACAGACCGGTTTCCTCTTATCAACGTTATATGTAACATTGTATAAAAAGTCATAAATGGCCATATTAATGGTTTTACCCATTCTAAATCCTTTCTGTTCCTCACATATAATATTATGTTTTTCTATAAATAAATTTAATTCCTTGTAAATGTATTTTTCAAATATTTTAGAAATTATGGGAATTAGTGATATAGGACGATAGTTCTCCATTAACTCCCTATCTTCTTTCTTAAATAGTGGCTTGACAATGGAAACTTTTAGAGCATCAGGATAAACGCCTGCACTAATGCTGAGATTGATGACATGACTCAAGTGACCGGAGATTTCATCCGCAACATGTTTTAGTATATGAGTAGCAATACCGTCATATCCCACACTGCTTGTATTATGCAAGGACATTATTATTTTTTTAA
Source organism: Mamestra configurata (assembly GCA_002192655.3). Taxonomy (NCBI): domain Eukaryota; kingdom Metazoa; phylum Arthropoda; class Insecta; order Lepidoptera; family Noctuidae; genus Mamestra; species Mamestra configurata. Next base: position 12,735 of record NDFZ01004026.1, read on the forward strand.
TATCGTCTGGTATACTAGGGGCCATAAACATAGTTTTATTATTGTAGTTTAATGTACACAACCTAGGTCTGCAGTTGACACCCAGTTTTGGCTGTATTTTATCAATAAAAAAATTATTAAATGCTTCTGCAATAGTCTTGTGATGTGATATGATGCAGCCACCCATTTTAATTTTATTTATGTTAGATTTGGGTACGTTATACTTTGCACGATTAATAATTTGCCACGCAGTTTTTGATTTGTTTTTAGATGTTTTTATATTGTAGTTGTTTTGTGCTTTTTGTGTTAAGTGGATAATTTTTTTGTACATTTTAGAATAATTATATAATTTGGTTTTATTAATATTGCTACGATTAAGTCTAAACTGCCATAGGAGTTTTCTTTTCTTTTTACTGCATTGTTTGATCCCTTTTGACAACCACTTAGTTCTTCGTATTGTATTTATTTTAACCACTTTTAATGGAAAACACAGATCGTACAATAGCTTGAAAATTTCCATGAAATAATTATAAGCTAGATTTGGGTCATCCGTGTCATAAAGTTCTGAAAAGGTAAGATTCATGAGATGGTTTTTAAATTTTACTATGTTTTCCGTACTATAGTCCCTTTTAGTTGCGTACCAATACTTAATACAACATGCTTTTTGTACTGGACACTGAAGCAGCTGTGCTGTATGATCCGATAATGCCCATTCTAATACTTCGGTCTTACATGCATTAAAGTTATGTGCAAAGTTGTCAATGCACGATAAACTGGCCATGCGTGTTGGTTGTTTCAAAGCAAGTTTCAGATTGTAACTCATTAAAATACATTCAAAGTCATTAGTTGCATTATTTTGCTTGAGTACGTCAATGTTAAAATCTCCGCAGATAACAATTTTCTTACAGCATGAACGTAAAATGTCACGCAAGAGCATTTCAAGTTTTTCGAAACAATCATTCAAATTATTTGAGTTCGGAATTCTATATATACACACAATTATTATCTTATAACTAATCAGTTCCACGCCACAGCACTCAAATATGCCGGGAGTTGATAACTTTGCTATTTTTGGCAGTTCTTTGCATTGTAGCCCATTTTTAACAAGGATACATGCACCACCCCTTTTTTGTTCTACTCTACAATAATGTGCAGCCAAATTATAGTTGGGCAGAAATAATAAATGTTGATACCCCTCCATGATAAAATGCTCCGTAATACACAAGACATCAACATTTGCCTTTTTATTAGATATCTCCTCTAGACATACCAACAGATCATCTGCTTTATTTATCAAACCTGCTATATTTTGATGCAATATGTTGATATATCTATTAGAGAAAAAACAGTTCATTTTCATCAGTAACATTGCTTTGTACAGAGTGAGGCAAATCTGTCACTTTATCAGTAGAATTACACGAATTTAAGTCACTATGCAATGTAACTTCATTAATCATTAACCTTATATTATGCAATATATTGGCCATACCGCGATTATTTACAGAACTACTCCTTTTAGCAAACATACTAAAATCATAATCAAGATAATAATTAGAATCAAATAAGTAGGCATAATTATATGAACGAGCATCTAAATATATTAAACTGTTAAAGGTTTCAATTCTCGAATTAAACATTGTGGAGTAGTCATTTAGTTTGAACGTAGGAGCACATAATATGATATTTGTGTGCTGTAATTTTGACAGCGTTTCACGAATACTAATCGTTAGTTCGACATAATTCTTTGTCCGCCGAAAGTCTTCTTCCCCAACAAATATCAAACAGTGGTCATTCATATTGAAGTCCTTTAATTTGAGATCCAAGTCAGAGATAAGGTACTTAATACTACAGTTGGGTGTCATGTAGTGGCAGATTCTATAGTTAGGGAATATATCTTCTGCAATTTCTAACATTTTATTATTTTTATTGCTGCTTAAAATACATAATTTACTCATTCTAGTTTCGTTCGGTTTACTGTTATAGTTTAATTGTGTACGTTGTACTTCTGTCTTTCTTTTATTGGTGCTTTCTTCATAGGTGTCACATTGAGTGGTCTTATTAACCATCTGGGGTATAATTTCTGGAGTTGATTGATCAGCCATTTCGGGTGTAAGCTTCACCACTTTCTTGGACGACTTGGGAGTAATGCTTAGATCTACTGTAGGAACAGTTAGCGAACATTTTTTCTTTTTTGGAGTGTTATTTACAATGTCAGTTGTAAGTTTTTTGTAAATGTTTTCCTTTCTTGTTAAGTTTTCGATGGTCTTTTTGAGATTTGTGTTGTCCATATTTAGGGATTCAACTTCTCGGTGTGCAGTTTCTAGTTGCAGCGTTAATTCTTTTATTTTGTTTTTTAGTTGATGAATTTCTTCGGAGTCCTCGTCGTCTGATATGTTTGGAAGACTGTTACTAGTGGTGCCATCTAGTTCACTACTTGTCAAATTTAAGTCTTCACTTTTTGTTTCGGAGACTCTCCGATTACGACGTTGCGTGATGTTCCCAAAGAAGTTCATATTCGTTTAAATTTGAGATTTTGTGGAACACAAAAAGTTCAGCGGATCGTGGGACCCGAACCAGCACACAGTGTTTCGGCAATCCGACACTGTTCTTTTACGGCTATTCGAACTTTACTTATTTGTATGAAACGACTGCCCCATATTTTTTTTGTATAAACCGTAACTATTAAATCATCTATTCGGCGCAAGATGGCGTTAACATAATAATGGTTTCCGATATATTCTGTAACTAGAAGCAAAATATTGGCACGATGAACTGTTTCCAGAATTTCACTGAGTATATACACTATAAGGGTAAATAAGTAGTAGTAATGTCACTGTATGTATGTAAATTTCTGTTGCGGCAGGTCTGGGCGCGCGCACGCCGTGCTGGTGCGGGCGCTTGTGCATCGCGCGCTCACCAGGTAACTAGACTGTCTTATCGTTATGTTTGACGAGGAACTCAATAGAGTACGTTGGGAAAGAGCAAGGGGATGATGAGTCTACCACGTTATGGCTGTACCACTTCGCGGAGGTTGAAACTATCAGTCAGTAAGACAATCAGAGCTGACCTTTTTATATGACAATGACATATGTATAATCTTCTTCTTTAATAACTTATCTGAGGACAGTTTGATATGTCTAGCATATCAAACTGTCCGAAAAGCTCCGAACACAAAAGTAAACAAGTCATAATATGTTTGCGGTCTAGCTTTAGAATCGCGTTTCAGGTCTAATTGTTACGTTATATTCTTTCTTCGATTGCCTGCACCAATAGCCCGTCATGTCAATTAAAAAAACGACCTGACTTGAAGATATTGTAAATGCGCAGGAGCAGCGAGAGCGGCGGCGCGTCGCTGACGTCCCCGGAGCGGCAGTCGCCCCCGCACTACTGATGGGCGGGAAGACACAGGAGTTAGTCCGACGATTTGAATCGTTAGTTTCGCCTTAGGTACCGTGTCGCCAAAAGATGTTCGCGTTTCTGTTTCGTTTTGACACCTCCGATTTTCAATATTGCGGGGCTTTGACTTGACTGTTATGCTCATTCTTCTCCGTATGAACATGTTTTCGCACGACGTAGTACAGTGAGTTTTCTTATATTTTTTTTTTTGTGTCTACTGATCGACACTCGAATATAGGAACAGTTTGTTCAACACAGATAAAGACGTTAACATGGCAAGTCAAACTTAAAAAGAAATTGCCACCCAGTGCGATCCTGTATATAGTAATACAAACAAACAAATCTTTCCTCTTTATAATATTAGTTTAGATAGTGGTCGGGAAAACAGATGTCCAACCTAGCATGGGCGGGTGACCACACGAAGCGAGCCTACAGATGACCCAACTGAACAGAGTATAGTGACGCGATGAGCGAGCTTGTAGAGCAGTCACCGCCAGTGGTCAGTGGTCCAGCACTCACAACGCTAGTGAAGCCACCCGACGCCGACGTCCAGCAGCCAGTGCGCCTGCCCCCTTGGGCTCGTCGGTAATTGCTCTTGTTGCGCTCGTGCCACAGGTGGCCTCGCTTTGTTCGCTGTTTCTTACCTGTCTTCAAATGTGTTATGTTAACGACCGGATACTGTGTTGGAAGTGGGAAGTTCATGTTTTTCTTTGCCTTATGTATGTTGATATAACGTTATGTTTTTTTTGTCTGGTTGCTCGGTTAAATACCTATATTCTATATCCGAAGTATTGAAGCGTTGCGTGTGGTATTAACATAAAACAGGAGTGGTATTAACGATATCATTTATTTTATAAACAATTTTTATTCTCTTTCGCTCTTATTATTATTATTCCCGGTTTCTCATCGGGAGGTACTTTATCGGTCGTTTATCTGTGCATTAACCACTAAACAAACAAATGGCGTTAGGACGAATAGCGTTAACAGACAGATAAACGACCGATAAAAACCTCAGAAACCGGGCATTAGTCGACTTGAAGTCACAGGAGGCATCAAAAATTAGAAGTCATTAATTGTTTTTAAAATTAATGAAAAAACCATCTTTTTTTAAAAAATTATCATAACGTAATACATATTTTGTCATTTTTTTTTGGAACGAAGTTCCTTAACGCGGCTTACGGGTAGTGCGATTTAGTAGAAATCGTCACGTAACGAAATGCCGTATGCTGTGTGTGTGCGTGTGTGTGCGTGTGTGCAGGCTCGATAGCCTACTACAAGCGAATGAGCACACGAGCAAGTGAGTGCGCAGCCGGGTGCGCAACTCTCTCTCTTCTCTCTCTCTGTCTCTCTCTCTCTCCCTCTGTCCTCGATCGATCGATCAACGTCCATCGATCGTCGATCGATTGGTGTGTCATCATATTGCCTGGTTGGTGGCGTGGTCGATCAATCAATCGTCGATAAATGTCGATCGATCGGTTGTGATTGTTATGGGGGTCCCCCGACCGCACAATTTTTTTTTATTTCCTTGGTCGCCCATTTATATCTTTATTGTTGTTATTCCAACGAGTAACGTACCTGTGATGTATCTAACAAGTAACATGTTAGTAACTACTAATTATATGTACCTATGTATATGTTGTGGCCATATCGTAGAATTTGTATATACACAATTTGGCCCGGCCATTTCATGAAATGACAACATCAAACCTAACTTCGACGACGGAGCTCCTATTTCTGTCTGCAGGGTGTAAAAGAACGTAACATGAATGGTTTGGTATGGTCGCTTCGCTCACTCTAGCTTCCGTCACCCCATTCGAACCCTACCTATCATTTTCTAGTAAAAAAACACGAAATTAACCACGGCCACATCATGAAATGGCCACTTCTACCATATGGCCATGACACCGTACTTATAAGTGTGCCTGATAATGGATAAGTCGTTGTAAACAATTACTTTTGAAGCTTTTATGTTGTTTGTTGACGGTCTTCTCGGTAAATAAAGTGTTATTGATATTTTAATTTTGGTTTTTCATTCTGTCAAATATTTTCCCTATGAAAATGATTTAATTTGTATCGTCACAACTTAGGTATACCCATGACGCAATTGATGACGATATAAATTCTTGACCTGCTATAATAAAACAATCACTTGGTAGAGCTTCCTTCCCTTAGCGTAAAAAACCAGCGCAACACAGCGTTGAATGAAAACCAGCGCGAACATGACGTCGTCGGTGACGCGGCGCGTGTGGCGGCCTGGCCGGGCCTGGCCGGGCCTGGCCTGCAGGCCAAGGCGCAGATAAGGATGGCTCCTTATGATTTTAATAAAATATAATACTTTTATTTTTTTTAAATGTAGGTTAAGTAACACCATGATGATCATAAAACTACTTTTGTTTTTATTTGTTCGATGAGCCAGCTCTTGAGCTCGATCTTGCCTGTCGGATGGCGATACATGACGCTGACTGATTTGACTGACGCGGACGATTGTCGGGTCACATGCGGTAGAGAATAGATTCGCTGACAGTTCTATATAATTATTATGAGCCTATTCTGCACATTTTCTTAATATTCTGCGCATTTACTTAACTTATTTAATTCAACTAAAATAATTCTTAAAAAACACAAAAAAGACAAATAGTAAGTATGTAGCCACCGGTATCTGGAAAAGGGTCCAAGTGATCGCGGCGGCGCCGGCGGTCAGGGCTCCAGAAAGAGGAAGCTCCTAACAATGCGAGCCATGTGCAGAAGTACTGCTTTCTGAATCAAGCTCTTGTTCCAGCTGCCTAACGAGAGCCTCCTGAGGTGTTGGTCGAGGCTCGTGCCTATTAGGACATTGGCTGGACATCGGTACAATGATTGCTGAGTTCACATCCCACATGTCGACAACCTCGCGAGCCAAGTCAAAATATTTGAATTGCTTAGATATCTTTCTCGGCTTTCACGAGCTCGTCACGAAACGGTTAATCTGCACATGTCCTCTTATTTTGAATAAGAATATATAATATATATTGTAAGTGATTACCTAACTTCAACACTATAGCTCCGAACATCAAAATCACTGATAGAAATTCTCTTCACCTCCTGGGCTCTCCAATTTTTGACGGATCCTTTACATCATTTATTGAGCAGAAAATACAAAATTTTAATGATGTCTGGGAAAGACTTTTCAAAATAAACATGCATTCGGCCTTTACACTTATTCGATGCTGATGTTTTGGACCAAAATTCACATATAGCCTTCGCTCCTCCCATCTATGGAAACATCTTTTGGAAAAAGTTGACCAAATTATCTATTAGAAACACACTTTCAGCAATCCTTAATGTGGCTTCGGACGACTGAGCACGGCAGGCATGGCAAAGCCACACTTCCCGTTCGCATGGGTGGCCTCGGCGTCCGGAAAATTTCGAGTTTCCTCTCCTCGGTCCACAGTACTGACACATTAACCAGGAAAATTTTATCATCCTCACTGGTTGATTTTGAGGAACCGTGTTTGACCGATGCGTTGAACGCTTGGAAAATGGCTTGTCCCAACACGGATTTACCCGTCCTCCCAGAAACGATGGGATGTGCCGCTCTGCAGTATTTTACGGAATAACCTTTTTCATACGTCATCGAATACTGTTGAGCGTGCACGTCTGCTGGCTGTGGGTGAATGGGAGTCGGGTTTGTGGCTTCAAGCACTTCCGTCGTTCACCATAGGCACTATGATGGATGACGCATCGTTTCGGCTCGCTATCTGTCTCCGCTTAGGCGCACATTGTGTTGCTCCGCATCGGTGTCACTGCGGAGTAACTGTCGAGAGCTTCGGGCACCATGGTATTTTAGCATAACATGCCCGCATCAACGATATTATTCGACGGGCTTTTGTCACGGCGTACCTGGGGTATTAGAACCTAGCGGCTTGGTACGGGACGATGGGAAAAGACCAGATGGTATGACGTTGGTGCCGTGGAACGTGTGTCGACACCCTTGCGCCATCGCATGTTCCAAGTACGGCAGGCTGTGCTGCGGCTGCTGAGGCCCTCAAGCGGCGCAAATACTGTAACCTTATTGAGAATTACAGTTTTGAGCCATTTGGGGTCGAAACGCTTGGATCATGGGGTCCGAGTGCGCGTCCCCTTTTCAAGGACATATCTCGCCGACTGATTGACTCTTTGCGTGACCAGTGGGCCGGCTCGTTCTTTGCTCAAATAATTAGCATTGCCATTCAACGTGGCAATGTTGCCAATCTTCTGGGCACGTTTCCGGATGACAGCGATGCGGAGGAATAGGTACTTTGACGCCTGAGTGTTCTTTGTTTTTGTATCTGTACATGCTAAGGTTTAGTAGATGTACCTACATAGTTTTAAGATAGTTATGTACATAGGTTTCTACATTCATGGTATTATGGAAATACTAAAATAATACTTCAAAAAAGGGTGCATTTTTTCGTAAGAAAATACGGCATTTTCAATTGTCTACATAAATCATTGAAACTTATAGTTAAGTTACGCCAATTTCTACTACTTCGTAAACTAACACATACCTCAAATAACACAGAACAAATTCGAAAAATATGGTTAAATATCAGTTTTGTACCATCCCTAAGCTTGAGTATGACCCACGCGGAAGTGCGGAAACTGAATGCTCAGCTGAGACTGACACTGGCGGACCGGAGGAGCGATGTCCTGGCGGCGGCGGCACGTTCTCGCGGTCGCGGACACGAGGAAAACAGGCACAGCGCACGCGCGCTTGGCGCGATCTACTGCTGCGTAAGTCAATGGTTGGGGAGCAAGCACCCACGTCAATAGCGAGTCCAGCCGACAATCTTGGCGGAGTTTGAGGAAAGGTGAGTGCGAATGACGTGCGTCCGGCTCTTGGAAATGGCCCTGTTTATTGTAGAAAGAACCGTTCATTCTAAAATGGTAATAGCCATGTTCATTTACAATATTGTTCGGGTAATAAATTCTATATCGCATGTCTTGTACTTAAGTACACGGCGAAATTCTTGGTGGGCGGAGCTCGGGCGGCGCTAAGCCTCGTGCTCCCGCGCAGGCCCCGCCCCGCCGCGCTGAGGCCGGAGCACACCACCGACCGTCCTCCAAGCTGGCACTCGGCTTGTTATTGTAGCTGTTGCCATGCTAGTTAGTTTGTATATTTTCGTAATTTGTTATTCTTCTCGTATTGCGTAAAGCAAATGCGTGCGTGATAGTAGTCTGTAGGTAGGGACCGCACTTCATCCTGACTGTTTTTTGTTCAGTTGACTCTTAGCTAATGATAGATAAACGTAAGGCTGAGGATAGTTTTGTAGATTCGGCAACATCGTTTATCCACTCCTTAAGCGTTTTATACGGGCCGTCAAGTTAAAACTGTCTGCGGCCGCTGTGACTGCGCTGGTGGTAGTGGAAACAAGCCCATTATAAATGACAGAAACACTGGTTACTGATAATAACTTATCAAAAGGAAAACTTAAAAGTGTCAACTATTGTAACTTATTTTATTGATTATAATAAGTTAAATTGGCCGGCAACACCTTGGTCGCGACAAGCGTAGCAATAACTACCAGGTACCTACGTACCTGCTAAGAGAAGCGGTCATACATATTGATTGACAGCTAAGTTATAAGGTACATGAGGGTATTAAGGCCTAGCTAAGGGAAATTTGTCATAAAATAAATACATTTAATGTAATCAACTATATTTATTAGGTAATCAATCGTTCAATTAAGCAACTACAAAATTAAAACAAAAAATAGCAACTTCTGCAGAAAACTTAAATAAAATTAAACATTTTTTAAAACACTCTCAATAGGCCTTATAAAAATTAGGTAAGGTAATAAAGCCTACTGCTTAAACTTCTTAGATAATTAACTTAAATCACATAATTTGGTACTTGAGATCAATTATCATTCAGTCAAAGGCATAACAGTACTATAGCAGTCTAAGAATTAAATTATTAGCCTCGTCTAACATCCACCAGGGCACACGAAGTCATCAGAATCATCCACTGTCAATCCGACACACTCCTCATGATACCACTTGAAGCATTTAGAGCACTGCCTCATGTCATTCTTATGGTTTTCTTCACAGGCATGACAGTACCAACTCTCTTGAGTATCTGCAGCGTCCTTGGTTCTAGTAGATCCGCGAGATGACTTTCTTTTATTTGCTTTCTCAGTTTTTTT
>NDFZ01004026.1:22937-34235 GCA_002192655.3 Mamestra configurata
TAAGGTACATGAGGGTATTAAGGCCTAGCTAAGGGAAATTTGTCATAAAATAAATACATTTAATGTAATCAACTATATTTATTAGGTAATCAATCGTTCAATTAAGCAACTACAAAATTAAAACAAAAAATAGCAACTTCTGCATAAAACTTAAATAAAATTAAACATTTTTTAAAACACTCTCAATAGGCCTTATTAAAATTAGGTAAGGTAATAAAGCCTACTGCTTAAACTTCTTAGATAATTAACTTAAATCACATAATTTGGTACTTGAGATCAATTATCATTCAGTCAAAGGCATAACAGTACTATAGCAGTCTAAGAATTAAATTATTAGCCTCGTCTAACATCCACCAGGGCACACGAAGTCATCAGAATCATCCACTGTCAATCCGACACACTCCTCATGATACCACTTGAAGCATTTAGAGCACTGCCTCATGTCATTCTTATGGTTTTCTTCACAGGCATGACAGTACCAACTCTCTTGAGTATCTGCAGCGTCCTTGGTTCTAGTAGATCCGCGAGATGACTTTCTTTTATTTGCTTTCTCAGTTTTTTTATATCCGTAATTATTTATTATCCGTAGGTTAGGTATATACGACAAACGAACGAAATAAAATTCACTTAAAAAAGAACTCGCAATAGGTATGAATAAAACCCAGAAGTATAATAAGGCCTACTACAAAATTTTAGAGGCCTTATTACCCATGGACTAAGTATTTATGGAAAACGAAATAAATACAATTTGAACTGTATCACGTTAATTAATAAGTCAATATGGGACAAGCGTAAGTTAACACTAATACAGAAAGTAATTGCAAGTAGAAAAGCATAATAATATAGTTAATACATACCTTTTACCGGAGCCAATATTTATAAAATCGTGACGTGCGCCTACTCACGACCACGTTTAACTTGCCACTGACGGGAGGGGGTGAGGTATCAGCGTTTGCCGCCGTGTGGCGCTTTGTACTTGTTATATGCATGTGTGAGTGCGACCTTGAGCGCAAAATCGTATTATAAACAAGATTTTTGAAGTTTAGGCCTTATTAGCCGACAGGCCTTAATACCCTCATGTACCTTAGTTAGCTATTTATCCATACTTTTGAATGTTTATTTTTAGCGCCAAGTGCAACAACCGCCAGGGGTGGCGCGGTGTGCGTATATTCTATAGAATGCGGCTTCTTCAACTTTAGAATTGCTACCTATATCTCAGGAATGGTGATTTGTAGCAAAAAAGTACAGAGATTTTTTTTTACAATATTGTTCTGATATTATTATGAGGAAACTTATCGTTTGGTTGAAAAATGCCCCTTTTGCTGATAAGTTCCCATATTTGTGCACCATATCTGTGTAGGTACATACCTTGAATAAAAAAAAACAGGTTTGTTCGATTATTTTATTATTTTACTAAGATTCTCCATACTCATGTGAATTCTCAATAAGGAAAAACCGAGCAATGAACAGCACTGAATTAATTTTCCGTTTTACCTGCTATAGTATAATCGACTCTGCCAAATTAGTATGTGGTCATCCGCAGGAATGTCACGCAACACATTCGGAAGCTACTCCTCTTACTTTGTTTTCTAACTTGGAAGTAATTAACAAAATTTTCAAGTTTCAAAAATTATCAAATTGTTCTCATAATAATTCTTTCAGAGATTACATGCGTCATCTAATTTAAATCACCTATCTTGTTAATCGACGTGTCGGTATAGTGTTGCTACTTATTGTAAAACTTGAAACTTTTCTTGGGTTGTTCACTCTCATTCCAAGTAATTTAAAAGCCTCCCTTCCGTCGGTATGTACCTAAGTAGGTATGTTATGTTTTGGAAATGGCGAGTAGGTTGTACGAGCTGAATGAATATCGTCTCATTATTTAAATAAACAATGAGCAGGGGAGAGTAGGCGGTAGTGAATGAAAACAAAAATATCTTCAACTTCATTTTGTATTATAAATTAGATAACAAAACCACCGAGCGTTCTGAATGATTGTAAATAGATTCATACAAAATTTCTTACAAAACCCGTGAACGTAAAGTTCAGACGGAAATGAAACTTTAAATCCATGAACACACGGCATTTAGCGATTTTATAAATTAGCTACTTAAACAATAAATAACCCTATCTTATTACGCTGACAAAGTCACAACACAATATAGGTACCCTTAACCCAAACATTGGGTAAGATCTGCGATCACACTTTGACGAGCTGCTTTCAGGCCTCTGTCACACTTGAGACCAACCAATAAATAACTAGACGCTACCATAACAATAAATACATAATGCTACGTGAGGAACATCAGTTGTAGGTGAGTGACTAGTGGTGGTCAGCGGGCGGGTCACTCCTTGGCCTTGTCGGGGCTCTGCTTGATGCACGAGCAGCCGATGGCCGCGCTGATGACATCCTCTTTCATGGTTGTAGTGTACTTCACCTTCACTCTGTCCAGCACCTCGGTGCACGAGAACTTAGCGGCGCCGGTGAGCGTGGGCGCGCCGCAACACCGCGTGCACTTTCCGTCGCTCGCGGGGCACATCACGTAGGGATCGTCTTCGCACTTAATCATTTTGATAGTTTTAGGGATCCTGTTCTCGTTCGTGTCGTACACGACCCTCGTCCTGCAGACGGTCTGGTCCCTCGCGATGTCGAACAACATTCCGTTAGGCTTGGCCAGCACTGCTCGCGCCGCACACACTACGATCACTATAGCGAGGAACTTTTGGCTCGACATGTTCAAAGCGGAAAATATAGTTGTTTTGAGAGGTGAGCGCGCTTGCTGAGATAGCTCGTAAAATTGTGTGAACAATCGGCGCGTGCGCGTTTATATATGTAGTCTCTTGTTGTGTCACGGCGAGCTGTCGGCTGCACACGCACACCACTCTCACAGGACACTCGCACATAGGCACACGTAAATTCCCATTTAATCATGATTATGATAAATGCCGTAAAATACCCAAAATACATATTTAGTTAACACAGCAATTTTTATTTTAGCAAACATAAGGTAAGTAGTAACTGTGCTTACTATGTGATTAGCAATTTAGATACTTGCCAATAGGTAGGTACGTGTCTGTACAAGATAGGTAACAAAACGTAGCGGGTTAAACCGCTGTAAATAGTAGGTACTGACGGCTGATGCGTGGAGAGCTCCTCCTCGGACAATGGCAGCCTTTGACGGATTTTATGTTTGGAAACATACTACCTATCAGGAATGAGGAATGTGGAAGGATGGGATAATAATAATAATTACACAGGTCTGTGATGAAAAAGTTTTTTGAGTAATTTTATATGAAACTGGTAAATGTTGACCTATATTTATGTATATTGCAAATATGAACTTTAGTTTAATGTGTCACGTCAATTTTTTTTTATTGGCCTAGGTATGTTTAAATAAAGAGTCTATATAAAAAAATTACAACTATATTAAAAAAAAATAACTTTAAATCGGTAGATTCACAAATTTTTAAAAAATATGTTATTATTCCATAGTCTATATAAGTATTGTATTCTTCAAGTCGTTGGGTCGTTAATATTATGACGAACTACTGCTGGATGATACGTAGAGATGAAATAAAAATTTCACAAACGAAAAACAACAACGAGCAGTTTAATTTAGATTCATCTCGAACTTTCGAATATTTTTATTTCTACAGTTGTAACTTTCGATTGCTTTTCAAGTTGATCTGTCTTCCAGTTTCCTGATGTAGCCTCAATTTTCCTTCTTCTCAACTTCATATTGTTTCATTTTGTTCAGCATTTCGTCATATTTTTTTGCGGTAAAGTCCACAGAGTCCTATAGCTTGCTGTACACGTTTTTTAATTCTAACAGCGTTGATTCCATGTTAGAGTAAAATACGTTTTGGTTTTTTTGAGGTCTCACACCAAATATTTCATCTTTGAAATCATTCAAATCAAGTAAATAATCTTGGTTGTCGCGTTTTTTCTTATTACGACTGGTTACGTTTTGAGCATCCATGGAGACTTAATTTATTTCCGCAGACGTACCTACTTATATGTTTGGCTCAGATTGGTGGTGGACTGGAGGTAACTGACTTAATACAGCAGGTGACACTGGCGGCGTGCGTTTTAGAGGAATTTTTCTCACTATGAATATGCGAAGTGTGATTTAATAAGATTCTATAGTTTTTTCAGTTAGTCACTGGTACACTGAAGTTTTATGTTGTAGGTTTATATCTTATTAAAAAACACTTTTTTGTTGTATTATGTATTAAATGTTCGGAGAGTTCTGGAAGCATGTCCATTTACATTTTACAACAACGTACGGAAGGAAGTAGAAGGGACCAAGTGCTACCACCTAGCTACCAGTTTTAACTTTCAGGTTTGACTTCAAATATTGCCAATTAGGTACCTAAGTTGATCTTCGTTTCCGTATCATAAATATAGATATAGGAACTTCTACGCTTTGTGCGTTGAATTCGTCATGGATGTCCTCTGGCCTGGGGTGGGCGCAGGGGTCTGCCTGACACCACACGGTTTTCTGCAGCGACTGCTATCTGCTGGCGCTCGTGGGCGCTGGAGTGCTACGTTATGGCCAGCTTGACAAAGTGGGCGAGTTGACATACGAGAGAGTATTCACAGTCAGACAATATCAAGAGGTTGGCTTCGTCAACTCAATTATTTATTTATAATTGTTAGTGAACCGCCCGGCTTCGCATGGATGCATTTTTTTTTCTAACTTATACAAACCTTGTCTTTACGAACACAACAAAAAACGTTATTTAAATTCAGCAATCCGTTTTTTAGTTTTAGCGATACTAACGAACAGCAATTGATGTTTAAATATAAGATTTTTTTAGAAATTGTCTTTAAACAAACCTTGTCCTGACAATAAATTACGAACACAATAAAAAAATATTCTTTCTTTTCTTTAAAAAATTAAAAACCGTTGCCCCACACTGTGAATTTCTCCTGTATCGTGGGTGCGTTTACAAAAATAAACTCGCATACGTACACTAACAGCCAGACCCGGAATAACTATCTGTAGTCCAAACAAATATTTGCCACGCGGGAATCGACCACGACACGCAGCGCAGCAGCCAATCGCTTAACCACTGAACCAACCATTATTTAATTCAGTTAACCCGTTTTTGAGTTTTTGAAAGACTATCGAACATCAATTGATTTTAATCAATCAATATAATTAGGGTGGCCAAACTTGATGTATACAACTTGTAATTGCAATACTTTTTTATTAAGCAAGAATGTCCAGATATTTTCCATGATAATATTATATAGGCTTTGCGATTTTGTGTGGTAAATAGGGTTGCCAACTTTTTTTTACAAGAAATAAAGTATATTTAGGTCTGAGAAGAATATTAAACAGTATTTCAGAAAAATGAAAAGTACTTTATTGTTTTAAATACATATTTTTAGAACTTCTTTTTTAAAAACTTTATACACCTCACCACAATTGTAACTTAAATTAAAATAAATGAGGAGCTCATTTTTTATTAAATTAATAGTTTGATAAAAAAGTATGAATGCTGAGGTGGCGGGAACAGAAAGTAATATGAGACAATTTTAGTAATATTTTTAAATTCTTCTGAGGTGTTTACTAATTTAATTTTACTAGTTCATTTAGTAAATAATAACATCTGCCAAATCCTTTTTGCTGCCTAAATTGCGATACATTTTCATCGTGTTTTTCATAAAATTTTCAATAATTTTAGGTATCCAATTAACACAATTATAAATGTTCTGCTTTTAGTGTTTAAAATACAGCACAAGATAACTCCATGGAAAAAAATCAGGACCTGTTCAATCCCTGGAAGTCTATTAACGGTTATAAATAATTATTTTATTATACTGTTTAGTTTTTAATTTTATTTTACTGGTTTGTTAGTCTTGTGCGATTCCCAAATAAACATTTTTCTTTCTTTCTTTAGATTACCTAATTGGCTAGAACCAGCTCATCCCAAACTTCCACTTGTATATGTGGAACTGGTCATCTCTTAACTGCCACGGTTTATTTTAATGGTTTGTTGGTTACAACGCTAATTGTTAAGTTACAAAAACATGTTATAGCATGCTATCTACCCAGGTATCTATTGAATATTTTCTTTGATCCTATTTCTCGTATCGCGTTTTTAACATTACGGTAGGTACAGGCTGACCAAATCCGCTAAAAACCCATTTACGTTATTTCGCTGAATTCGATTAGGGATATCAAAGGATGGCATGACGCGCTGAGCAGACGTGACACATTACCTAACAATTGTTTCCGCCGGTGTTACCTGCTAGTGATGCTTTCATACCCACAATTATGTGTCGATTCCTGCTTTGCTTACCAAGTACAAGTGGTAAGCAAAGCAGGAATACACACCTAATAATCGTTAAATAATCGACACGAATTTCAATAGAGCCAGTTATGAATAAGCTACCTATATTGAAGGTGATCTCATTTTACATAATTTCTCTTCCAATAAGTTATGGTAGGTACCGTTTGGAAAGTGCCAGCGAGCCTTGACAGCAGCCTGACCTTATTATTGATATACAAATATGAATAAAGGGAAACATTAGATTTTTTTTCAAAGTAGGTAAAACTGTATCCAAAAAGTTTCGAAAAGTTGTTCACTTGAACTAGGAATCAAAGTTACTCAAATGTGAGAAGAGTACAACAAATAGATGTTTCAGGAATATCACCATTGGGGTTTAGTCTTCTGTATTATTTATAAGAACAGAGTATATTCGTAAGCGGTAAGACGCGACTACAGCCCAAACCGCTAAAGATAGGAACTTGAATTTTGGGCCGAAGACGTAGTTTAAAATTGAAGTTTGGAAAAAGAAATCTCTTCGTATTTTACCTATCCTGTATGAGTCAAGATTGTTAGATTGCACTTCTATTTATCTATGAATAGCTAAAAGAAAATGGTCAAAAGGAAATCAACCTATGCGAGTTTGAGTGCAGGAATGTTTGAGCTTGCTTCGCTCGCTCTTGAATTCTACAGTTTCTCAGTTCTCCTTTCCTGTATAAGTGACAAATTCACTTATATTTATCTATGAATGGCTAAAAGAAAATCAAACATATCCGAGATCGAGTGCCAAAATTTCGCTTCGCTTGCTTTTGCATTCTATGCTAAGTTTTTGAGCTTTCTTGCTTTAGGCAAGAAAGTTACTTCTATATAAGTATGGATGGTTAGTACAAAATCACCGATATAAGGTACCAAAATTTGCGAGCTCACTTCGCTCGCTCTTGCATTTTATACTCTAAGTTCTTGAACTTTCATGAATCAGTTAACAAAGTTATTTATATTTAAGTATGACTTTTGAAAAAAAAAACAAACCTATCCGAGGCGGGGTGCAAACATTTCTGTTCACTCAAAAAAATTGGTAACCCTACAACATAAACCCTACTACAACTTACACATAATTTGTGTACTGATTATTTACCGATAGAATAGAATACTCGTTATTATGTACACCATATAAGTTACAGAAAAGATAGATGATGAAAAACATTACATAGGGTGACACAATGGGCAAAAAGCTAAATATATATATCTTTTAAAGACAACCTTTGGACAACCTTTTGGCAATATTATTCCATCTATCACTATACCACCTTGGGCCCCGGGTTGCGTGGAGCCACCCAGGCTTCGGGCCCAGTCCGACGCTGGACATTGACAGCGTCTGGCCCAAGTGCTGCCCAGGAGCCAGCTCAATGAATGCAGCTTTATTAAGATCGTGTAGCATCAAGGAAAAGTAAAAAAATATTTAAACAATCGGCTCCAGGAAAAATATCTTAGGTTAAGGGCCAGGCCCCCCTGGAAAAAAAACCCTAGATACGCCAATGTGGAACAGTGAGCGCCGCCGGGGGCAAGGGCTCCCTAGCAACGCGCCAGTAATTGACTCATCTTGAAAAAATATATCGGAAAATCAAGCCAGAGGTTACTTCGCCAGACTGTTTGTATTTCACAAGATAATGGGACCTAACGAAGAAGCGATTAGGACGAAACTACCAATAATTTCCTCAGAGACTACCGAACGTTTTTGCTTATGCCCTAATTCTTGATTGCTTACTATTCTATGAGTAAGTAATCATACGTTTGTTTACTGAATCAAAACAAAATAGGAAAAAACTACAACAAAGTTTTTCGAGAATCGCCTAATTAAAAATCCTCAAATGATGTCGACTGATTTGATTATTAGTAAATATAAATATAAAATAATTATTTATTTATTTCCTACCACAAATAACAGAGAAAGTAGTTAAATGTTCTACAGACACAATTTTATAAATAATTTGTGGAAGACCTGAACTAAGTTTTTTACAAAACCTGTACCTACGTCAGGTCACCAGGCCCCCTAAACAAAGAGAACTGGTGCAAAATGAGCAACAGTTGTTAAAGTAAAAAGTACTTGTTCCTTAGAAAGTAGTCATATAGCTAAAAATCCAATTGGGCAAAATGGAAGTAAAAGAAGTATTTCAGTTCAATTTTAGATTTAAATAAGTTACCTGCAAAACATTATAGAATTTTTGATGCGTAATTGAAAGAAACATAAGCCCACAATTCTTCAATGCCGGTTTCATTCGTTCCAGATAAAAGTGAGCAACATTCGGAATATTGCGCAACCTCTCAATGTTATCCGATCTTCTTTGGCATAAATATCTTTTATATCACTAAAAATTTTATTACACATGGGGGCAGCAAATTCTGCAGTTTGCATACATCATGAAAATACAGGGTGAAGTTTTCAAGGGTGGGGTAGGCTAATCCGAAAATATGAGGAATAAAAAATAAAGAAATTTTGCTCACCAGCTCCGGGACGTCAGTAGATCCATTCATGACGCTAAATAAGAAATCAAGATCGGCAATTTTCCTTCGCTCGTGTAGAGGCAGAATATGAAACTTTTTACACCGACTCTTATTTCACCTGTAAGTTTTCATTAAATTAATAAAATAAAAAACGAAAAACACTAAAGGAGTCTCGAGCCCGATTTTTATGAAAACTAAAACTGCATCGTTAGACTTCTGAAAAAACCGGTTAATTAAAAAAACACACACACCATATATTATTCGACCGGTTTTTTTTACAAATATGGACCTACATCATGTTAACGTACTTGTGGACTGTTTTGGTCCAGTGAGTGTTTTCGTTCGTTGAGCATACTAGATATTTTTACGGAATTTAAATATATTTTAAGGTATATTCATTTTAATTTGTGATATATAATTTATTTGATTTTAAATTTTAATTTTGCATGCCTACGCTGGCAGAACTCAGTAAACTGCGCTTTTACCTAACACCTAGCAATGTATTGAAAGTACTGTGTTCAGAAATAAATTGATTGGTTGAGATATCTACAAAAACATTTGTATTACAAAGGTAATACAGAAAGGTTCAGAAAAAGCCACTATTGGAAATGGGATCTTTTGACTGAAATGAAATAAGGACAGGGGGATAGAGACTTGGGTGAATGTGGCAAAAGTTTTGAAAACGACCTTATTTTTTTCTTCGTTCTGATGAAAGGAGGAGGATCTTTTAGTTTAGTAAAAAAATCTGTCGATCAGTAAGTGGATGGAACAGGTCATTGCGAGCGTGGAGTGACTCACCGCGGACTTACTCATCGGCCACAGCACCCTCCAACCGAACGACTTCTCCGTAATATACATTTGTGTACTTTTATTTTGTTTTATATATATAGGTACTATTTTCGTTGATTTGTTAAACGATGTTGAACCATATACACAACGTTTTAATTTGAGAATCTAAAGAAATTCTCAATATTCTGCGTGTTTTAGATTATTATCTTAATGTCATATAACAGTAACGGTACTAACTTTCTAATTTATTGAAATACATTTTACCCGACTGCGGCAAAGCCACAAGGAAGGGTTATGATTTGTGAAATATTTATATTATTATGAGTCAGAGAAATGATTGAGTTGGGTATGCTTTAGATAGTTTCAAGAGCTCTCACGTTTACTTAAACTTTCAGCTGAATGTAGTTTTCATGCCCATTGACTTTATATACCCAGTTAATTGAGGATTTCGATTCCAAGATATTTTAAACGCACAGTGGGTTAATTTGTTAATATTCTTTCTCTTTTATTCTTCTCTTTTTTTTGGATTTGATTCGGTTGTCAATAAAAATAAGTATTTTGGTATTAGGTGGGAACATTTTGTTTTTTTTCTGTACTAAATTATTGATGTCAGCACTGCAGCATTGGTGAGAAATATAACAGGTAGGTACCAACTTTGAAAAGGTATGTGTAGACAGTGTCATTCTGTAGAATGTCCGGGCCCTTCATGTCGCTCATTTATATGTAATGAACTCCCGATAAATTGTTTTCCTTCCCTAAAACCAAATCAATATTATGACTCTTATATTCAGTCATAATATTACTGTCTGTGATTAATATTAGGTACTTGTTATTCAATAATACATAATCATTTAATAATTTTATCTATCTATGATAAAAAGTGACTTATCGTTTTTGGTATTTTAATTATCTTAGGATGTGTAGGTACTCTAAACTAACGAGCACAATGAGCTGCTTAGTTTTAGTATGTAGAGATACATTGTTATTTCAGAATTGTCATGTTAATAACTGCATTATAAAACGACTCAGGAAATATTTTAAAATATGTTTTCAAACTAATATGTATGATTTGCACTTGTAATATGGATCAATTTACCTTGTGTGTATTCTGTTTGAGTGCTGGCATAGTTGGTGGAGCAGGGGGTCAAAGTAAACCACAATTTAGTAAAAAAAACACTTTTTATTCAACATGTGTCGAGACCAGCTCGAACTAATATCTTACATAGCTGCGCCTGCGCAGCTCTTTCGTAAACTTCACAATTAAAACAACTACTAACACTAGAGGGTAGTCACAGATTTGTCAACATTAAATACTTAAAATTAACTAGCAACACTACCGGGTTCCGGCGGCGGCGGTGGGCCGGTTCACAACCATCAATAAATAATAAATTAACTGCGAGTATTATTGGTCCGGGGTTCACTCACGAAATAAATTATTGGAATGGAGCGGAATGCATAGGAACTTTACACCCCCGCGAACGGCGCGGGTCCGTCGACGGAGGCGATGCTCATGACACTTCGGCGGCCGCCGTGGTCTCCTCGATGAGGCACGTGCAGCCCACCGGCACCTTGATGACCTGCGGTGTGCCCTTGAAGGTGACCTGCACCCAGTCGTAGATCTCGACGCACTCGGTGACGAAGGCGTGGTGGTGCTGGCGGCAGCAGCCGTGCGCGATGTGGTGCTCGCTGCACAGCTTGTTGGGGCGTGCGGCGCACTTCAGGAACTTG
>NDFZ01004026.1:34958-47787 GCA_002192655.3 Mamestra configurata
GTCGATCTCCACCTCGATGGGGCACATGGTCTTGTTGGCCACTTCCGACAAGATGAACTCCTTCTGCGGCCTGGCGAGCACGTAAGCGCCGGCTGCGACCAGGACAAGGGCAACTATCACCAGGTATCGCGACATGTTTAACTTGCGAGTGAGTAGTGGTGTGGTAGCGAGAGGCGTGCGCTCTTGGCAAGCGGAGTTGCAAATAATAGATGTGTGGTGTAAGGCGAGGCTTATATCTGAAGATCTGGTTCCCCTCTGCGATAATAACACGACAGAGCGGGCGCGGCGCCGGCGGCAAGGCGCGCGGGTGCTCAGTCGCGTGTGGACCGCGCCGCCGTCCACCTCGCGCGCTTGTCTACTATCTTATCGACTCGTGAATAAGTTTCCGTCGCGCGCTCTACCGCGATAAACGATCGTCACGCATTTGTTTTGTTTTGTTGATATGAGCTTTTAGAACTGTGCTGTGAAGTGGAATATCTACTAGGTATATTTTCTTGAACTGCTTGTCAAGTTGGAGTGATGTGAGACTTCAGGAATGTTGACTCGGGAAGGAATAGTTCAGAGTGTTCTTTATCATTTGTAAAAAGTTTTTATGACGGACAAGCCTCTAGCCTGTAGCCTGTAGCCTGCTGGCTTTGTAATCGTTGGCATTTTTGCAGAAGGTGAAAGTATTTTTGTATTATTGTCGAGATGCTAACTTTTTATGAAACAGTACCTACACTTTACTGTGAGAGTGTACATGAGATACTAAAGTTGGACTTTTACAATAAAAATTGTTTCAATGGTAAGATATGTTAAAGGTCAGTAATGTTAATGGTATTGGTACAAACTCTCACGCCTGAACATGTGCCAATGTTTACAATGTCATGCTTAATATTCAGGTAGGTATGCTTTTATTTTTTTAACGCCTTTACTCTGCTGACCAATCCAATGACCTTATATCGTGGGACTAGTGTCCGGTGCTGGCACAGTGCAGGCTGCGCGCGCGCACCCGCCACGAGTGCGCCGGCGCGGGAGTCGCTGCCTCTGATTGGCCGCCGATCTCATGTAATTATGTTATTCCCTGATTGGTCGCCCGCCAACCAATAGTTCGCTATTTATATATCCATGTGAGAGTAATTCACCGTGATAGCGTCCAGGGGCGGGGTCGACTCATACATAATGTGTTAAATGTATACCTAAGTACTTACTCCATGAATATTTGATGACGTCATGTGACATATTTTTTCGTTGTTCCTTCAAAACATACTATTTATTTTTAAATCTAAAAACCATTCTGGAATCAACTTTAACCTCTGACTTCTCTATCTGTTCAATCAAGAGCTTTCAAGCCACTGAGAAATAAAGCACATTATCGAGGTTCAAGGTTCTTACCGGAAGTAAATAAACCTTTCATATTTTGTATCATTCATGAATGTTCATACAAATGTTAATGACTAGATCTCACTGCACGTGTTCAATCTTACGCAATACTCTTATTATACGAATGTACCGTATACAATACCCTACCTACACGTGCGGTGATCATTCAATCCTTGCTCGTTAGGGCGGCGCGGCGGGCGCTTTCTGGAACGTCCACGCTTGTCTTAACTGATCGTTTCGGAAGGTCTCTCGCATCCTCATTAACTAATCAACTTCCATGCTGAACACTGTTATACAAACCATTCTTTGTGTAACAGTCTTCTTAGTTGTTAACTTACATCAACAAGAAAGGACACGAAACTTCTAGAAGACTATTGTTCCGGAGAAGACACGTAATTAGGGTGCACGATGTAACATTTTGTTTACTGCTTAAACAATAGCTTTGTTTACAAAGTGCTTCTTAGGAACTTCTCACTGAGTATTCATATTCAGACAAGCGAAATTGAAGCATTTAAGGTAGCGCTAAAGACTTAATAGCTCATGCTTTAGGTACAAATTATTTTCAGTACTCACAATTTTTGTTTCATGAAACAATAAAAATAATAGAGCAAGCACAAGCAATACAAAGCAATGTCCTTACAATGTCGTAAGAAATTTAACTCAGCTGTTTAGTTAGTTTCTGGCATACTTACCATTTTGTGTGGTTTATCTATGTATGTGTGTGTCATGGATGTGTTGGATATTGTTTACTTTCTCTTACAAGACTACAAGACATAGCATATTATTATACACAAGCACAGCAGAGCAGATACAAGCTTCTATCAATAAATTACCATTTTTAATCTTGCATGATATTTGAACTTCCCTTGTTCTTAACATTAAAAATATTGCTAGTGACTATCAATACCATGCGGCACGTTATCACTATCGACGTAGAACGCATGCCAGCAGTCCGGCACGCGGCGCCGGCGCACGTGTGTGCGAGCGAGACAGCACCACGCGCAGGCGCTCAGCGTGCGAATTGAATCACCTCACGATTGCCCGGTCAGTTCATACCTTTCATTCACCTGACCTAGTAACAGTATGATATTATCGTACATTGAGCTCAACTCTCCATAACATTACAGATATTTTTTGTTCCATATTCAGATGTCCCTCACTCCATCCACTCCTCGTGATTAGCTCGTTTGATTTATTCGTGTTCAGTTCAGTGAAAAGAGAATTAATATGCTTCAGCGATATTTGTTTGTTGTCAAGTTAACTGATTTATAACAACTCAAAGCAATCAATTATAAATTTTGTTTTAGTCCTTAACTTAATAGTATCTCTGATTTTTTATTGGTACCAATATTGTATTGATATAATTTTGTAATGAATATCATGTGCCCCCGACCGCATGCAATCCAAAACACAATATTGTTATATTTGGCGTAGCGTCTCGTAGCACGGCTACGCGGCACTGCTACGCCGCCGCCGCCCGCGAAGTTGCTACGGGAGTCGCCGGAATTACTGGAATCATAATACAGTAGTGTAGGTACGGTGAGTTGAAAGCATGACTGATTTTTAAATATGTGTTTTCTAATTTTCACGAGATAGGCCACTTTATAAAATGATCAAATTTTATGATCAATAACTCGAAACGCTTTCGTTTAAGATTTTAGCAGCATAGCGGCTTCGTTTGTAAGGATGTACTGTATTGTCATGTTGGACTAGTGCGCATGGACGTAGACGTAAAATCGAATGGACCCACTTTGGGCGTCATTATTTGTAGTGACGTGGATTGTTCAGTTTACATTAAATTTTATCCTACAATTCTTTCTTGTAGACTGTAAACATAGCAATGTACTGAAATCTCATTATCCTATTATTACATGGTCTAAACTTTATAGAACAGTACGTATTACAAAATAAAAAGATTTAGTAGTAAAAAAGTATATCCATAGTTCGTGTAGTTTTCGTTTTAATGGAAAGCTACAGCTACGCAATGAATTACGCTCATCATGGGCGCCGTCAGTGAGCAGTATGTTTTGCCCCATATCGCCTGATCTGGACTTCTCGCCGCTCGGAGTGACGCGCGCTGCGGTCACGGAAGCCCGTGACGCCGCGCGACACGCCCGCGGCGCGTGCTCGACATTAGCGCTAACAACATCGCACACGGCAAAACAACAACAACAACAACTCTCGTGCGTGACGTCGAATCAAAGCACTCGTACTTTACCGAGCTTGACTAACTTCAGAAACTTTACTACAATACACTATGAATGAAGTTTCCTGTTGTAATCGAAGTCAATTAATTAATGTAATTACAATAAATTTTCTGTTTATATGTATATAATTGTTATTTAGCGCCGGAATATCCTTTATGGGAATACTTGGTGGTAATATTTTGTTGACCTACGTAATGATGTTAACAGGAAATGAGCCCAAACAACTGAGAGTTTTGTAGGAGAATTGAGAGAGAGAGAGAGAAAGTTCCGAGCCGGTGGTCTCGTTGCATTTTTGGCAGTGACTCGCACGGTCTTCTGACCTAAGTGTCCTTACTGTGACAACGAGCCGTAAGCCTCCAAGCAGTGGCCCAACGTCAATTTTTATTGGAACAGAATAAGCGCTGTCTGGTGACAATAACGACAACCAATTTTTCCATACAATTTGAAATAAGCGTACGTTTACGTTAACGCGATCGAGTGCGTTAATAAATCTCACTAAGCTGTCCGTGCATACTTATCTGTTGTATCGTCATCGAGTGCGCGGTGTCTGGCTGTAGTCTGGACTGCGATTGATTCATTATTTATTTATTACAGTAACTGCTCGCATAGTCGTGAGTCGATGGTGGTCGAGTGAACCAGTATCAATCAGGAACTATACTTAATAGTAACAATATTTGAGTGAAATGCTCGCTGCCTTTAAACGACTTTTTGGATAGAATTCCCAATGTAAATGAATGTAGTCGCAGTGATCTAAATTATTCGTAAGTTCGTTGTTTAACATGTATTTTGATTAGTTGTGCCACCGCTGCGTCCTTTACAACAACAATTAACGAGAAAAAGAAAGAAAGAATGAAAAAGCATTTACCGTCACAGAACAACAGTGCGATTCAGTAAACTTGTCAACGTGTAAGCAGGTGAAGTGAACATAAAGTGAGCTGTCAATCTACGCAAACTAGATGGAATGACGTTCACCTCTCGCTCACTGCACCTAAGTTAACACGGTGAGTTGAGGACAGAACGGACCGGCTGACATGCATACTAAATTATAATCCTAAACTAAAATTCCTTAACGATTGTATTAGTAATAAAACAATTTAACACAATCAAAACAAAAGATGAACTTAATCAGTACTACAGAGTTCACAGTTATAATGAGCACTATTATAAATAGAACAACAATGCTAGGAAACACTGCACACTGGCTCGTTTGAGTTTCATTGTATTTAATCATGGAGTGAATAGGTAAAACCCCGCAGTAATCGCAGTGTTATCTGCGACCCGGTGCCGGCGCACGCGCCGACGACAATTATTACTATTATGTTAGGTAACTAAGTCGTAGTAGTTACTAAATAATTGCGGTGAGCAATAGAGATTTATCATAATTACAATTATTTATAAAATACCTACGACCTAGCTTGTAACGATAAGTACGTTTTTATTAAATGAATTAAATAATTAACATTGTTGACTAATAATAACAGTCAGAAACACCCGAAACTGTAGCAGACAAAATAAGTGTAAAATAAGTGTAAAAGAAGGCATCTAGCCTTCATTTACACTTATTTTGTCGTCGCCAAGCATTTACTTAGTTTCATCCGACCCTTTAAAAATATTGGACAGTCTATAGGTACAACTAGAAGAGGGAGTTGTTGTTTTATAAATTCAACCTCGAAGGCGTAAGATAGGTGTAGACATATTCATCTGCTTGCGAAGGCAGCACAATCTCGAGCACGTGCCGTACTAACGATCTTACAATTATGTCATTTCTGAGCGACATACTCGCGGCTGTTATTAAAACCTATTATGTTGTTATTTTAATACTTACTTCTTCCGTGACGATAAATAAATGTAATAATCCATTTATTTGGTACGTAATGCTTACTTATTAATATTTTACAGAAGTGCGGATGGTGTGCCCCTGGCTGCGCGACCACCGGGAAGGTGACAGCCGGGGCCTCGGCGCTGTCATCGTATACTTCAGCGATATCGTCGGCTTTACCGTCGTACCCAGAGGTGTCGTCAAGTAAGAAGAAAGTTCTGTCTTGTGCTTACTTATAATATGAGTGAACGTGTTTGTATTACTGTATGGATAGAACATGCTCAGTATTGCTTAGGCTGTCAATCTTGTTATTATATAAAAGGTGGCATTGAGTGCAACAAAATGTAAGCGACAAGTGACGCTCATTTGGTATATTCGACCTATAAATTAGACAATTCAAGTGCCTTCCATATAAACATAACCCAAGCCCGGCAAACGTTTTGTATATCAAATGTTACAGTAAAACTAATACTACATTTCAAAACATTCTGATAACTGTATCTTACGTTGTGGATAAACTATGTTTTTTGTAAAGCGCGTAAGTTTTCCAAAACAGTGTTTACTATTTATGTGTATGCTTGCTATCACCCTTCAATCTTCTAAGAAGAATCTGACTCGGAATTATATGAAATATAATAAATAGATAATCATAAAGTTCATTTTAAATGAAATTTGATTAAGATAGTGTTTAATAGATGAAATATGTAATAAAAACTTTTAACCATTACGCTGATAAAATTTATTGTTGTTATAAAATTAGACTAGGTAGTAACATCAGTGTTGTTATATGTACTGAAAATTATGTTAAATCAAATTATTTCATTAAGATGTTATACGTAACAATTGATAATTATATCAAATAAATGATATCACTAGTTGTAATATAATACAATCATACATTACACATACACACCCATATCGAGTGATAACACAATGTGTAGGTAATGTTATATTTAGCTTCACCTATGAGTATATCTATTGGTATCTATTCTGTCCGTATCTAAACACAATTGTGTTTATTTTTATACTAGTTACGTAATTATTATTATTTTTATTTATATCGAACATATTCACATTCATATTGTTGTTAGTAATACTTATAAAACTATGTTTGTAAACTGATCTCCTCACAAAAAAAGAAATATTATACATACAACAAAAACAAAAATAAAACTAATTCAAATACTTATAACTACGTAATCCTCGATTCAGTTTCAAATGTAGTTTCGTAATCACAGATCTTCTGCTCTTATTCCGATATAAGTTGCCAACATTTGTAAAGAAAACATCTTGTGAAATATTTAGTACCTACCTATTAAACAAAACAAGTTTTCCCTATTATTGATCCAGTTCTGTTATTAATATAATGTGTTCTGCAAAGTTATGATTGGAATGTGACATAGGTAAACAAGAGAGTGATTTTCCTTCTGCAGTGGTGTCCGATATTCCCCGACGAGCTGCCCCGAGCTGCCCCGAGGCGCCACCCGTCAGTTTTGACGCACTCGCTGAATTTCCCACGACCTTCTGTTACTAGTTTAAGAGAAAGTGTAAATACCCGTAATAGCTAACTGTTACGGGTATTCTCATATATTTAAATACCCAAACATGATTGCATTGCTCTAAAGCAATGAAATCATGTTTGGGTATTTAAATATATGAGTATTGAGGTGAACAATTGGTAATTTTGTAAATAATTTACACAGTTAGCTGTACCCGATATTGTGGAATCAACTTTTGTGTACAATGTTAATAATGTACCTACTTATAAAACCATTAGCCCTGAATGACTTTCGACGCACTGCCGGACTGAACTCCTAAGTGTGTAAAGGTGATATTTGGAGTATAGGTTTATTCTAAAACGTAAGCTTTATGTATCATGAGAGGGAGAACTTTGTATTGTGTATATACTTTGCATACGTGCGAACCCGGCGGGCCGCTAGTCAAGTATAAAGAAAGAAAATAAAGATTTAGAAAAGGTTTTATGTATTATTGTTAGCTCTATATAATGTGAATATGTTATTATTATAAAGAGCAAGTAAACTAAAATCAAAAGTGTACTTTGTCAATGGTTTCCTTCATTAATTTTATTGTTAATGTATTCCTATATATTTATAGATATGTGACTATGTATACGTGTAAAGTTATATTTACAATAAACGGTTTCAGTTCTGATCACTTTTACATTTCATTTGCATCCAAAAGTATCATTCCTATAACCTTCATTTAAATACATTGAGGTAATCACATGCGACAGTTGCAGGCGCCGATAGTCTCACCAGTCCAGTCATAGTCTCACAGCGACACTTCACCTGACACACACACACACACACATACAAACAA
This sequence comes from Mamestra configurata, assembly GCA_002192655.3. Lineage (NCBI taxonomy): Eukaryota > Metazoa > Arthropoda > Insecta > Lepidoptera > Noctuidae > Mamestra > Mamestra configurata. The sequence goes on from NDFZ01004026.1 coordinate 42,687, forward strand.
ACCCACTCACAAACTTATAGTTTTTACTTCAATGAAGCCAAGGTCCGATCTTAAACTATCTCGTATTCAATTTGTAATGGATTTTATTTAGTTTATGGTGGAAGTTGTGCTTACTTCGCACATTTTAAGCTTAGTGGGCTTTTCCACCTTATATAACCGAGAATAGAACTTCTGGAATAGAAATAGGTGAAAATATTTAGATCGAAGTGTTTTTGCTGATGATGACGATAGGTGAAAAGGTTGTTACTACGCTATTTATAAATCGATCAAATAAATCAATTGCTTGAGAGGCTTACGTTAGGAGCAAAATAAATAGACGAGAAATTATATTTCCACATTTACATAATATATATTCAACGAAAATAAGGAGCCTTACACTAAAAATACGCCTGGGAACCTTCTCAGCCGTATTTTTTGTGTGGTACGGCTGAGAGAGGTCTCTCACCCTTATTTTAGGGTTCCTTAGTCAACAAGGAACCATTATAGTTTCGCCATGTCCATCTGTCTGTCCACGGTTTAGCTCCGATACATTTAGCAGTAAAAAGTTGGAATTTGGTATGGGTATACGTACGTACATACACATTAATCACGCCGACAAAGTGGGAAAATAAAATCTTGCAATGTTTTGTTTTTCTTGTAAGTTTATTTCTTAGATCTATTCCAATGCTGATTCCATTTCCATTTCAAAGAACACTCTCACGGGTAGAACATCAGTGATGGTTGACCGTTCACGAATGAATTTTCACTTGCTTGCATGATATATTTTCTCCAGCTATTTTGACTTAAAAACCAAACTACTGAACCGATTTTGCAGACATTAAATGATATTTATTTTGTAAGTAGGTTAAACATAACACTTTTACACGTCAATCTTTTTGGGTCATTTTTAAACAAGATGAAGCCGGTGTTTCCTAAACGAAACAAACTCAGAGGTCAAAGTCTCTTTTAAAGTCCACACAATCATACTGGTCAAATCATATGAGAACCTTGTAGCTTAATGTTTGAAGTAGTCTTTTGAGGAAAGTATCACACAGATTTGAGAGGACCTGTCCAGGCAGTAACAACAAATAATAATAATAAATCTTTATTATGAGAAATAGTTTAACAGGTAACCTCCTTACATATTTTAAACTTAAAATTAAATGTACATTTAATGAGTTAACGGAGTGCTTTGGCATTCGTACTAAGATTACCCTGTATCACGAATGCCGTCACTTTCCTCCGAGCCCAGTAGGTTATTTCTGATTTTTTTTAAAATTATATGTAGTAANCATTTTTAAACAAGATGAAGCCGGTGTTTCCTAAACGAAACAAACTCAGAGGTCAAAGTCTCTTTTAAAGTCCACACAATCATACTGGTCAAATCATATGAGAACCTTGTAGCTTAATGTTTGAAGTAGTCTTTTGAGGAAAGTATCACACAGATTTGAGAGGACCTGTCCAGGCAGTAACAACAAATAATAATAATAAATCTTTATTATGAGAAATAGTTTAACAGGTAACCTCCTTACATATTTTAAACTTAAAATTAAATGTACATTTAATGAGTTAACGGAGTGCTTTGGCATTCGTACTAAGATTACCCTGTATCACGAATGCCGTCACTTTCCTCCGAGCCCAGTAGGTTATTTCTGATTTTTTTTAAAATTATATGTAGTAACTTAATTATAAATGTAGTAGAGAAGACTAGACAAAACTAAACCAAATTCAATCTAGCAAAACTAAAGATAATATAATAAACAACGTAAAACTAGAAAACTAAAAAGAAGAAAAAAATATTAAACAAAATAAAACTAAATTAAACAAAGCAAAACAATAAAACTAAGCAATATTTAGTAAAACAAAGCAAAACTAAAAAACTAAGCAATACTAATAAAAATAAACACAATTCGGAAAAAAATAATAATATATGATACTTTTAAAAGTATTCATGTAAAAAAAAAAAAATTGAAATTAAATAATAAAGAAATATAAATAGAATACTTAACCAAGTAAACCATTCATGTCAAAAAGTATACAAAAATGTCAATGTGTAAAAATAAGAGAATAAAAGGTATAAAAAAGTGAATGGGCCATGCACATCATCGAAGCAGCTCAATCCCAAGTCTTTGTCTTCAAGATAGTCTTTAACTGTGTAAAAAGCTTTCTGGCGTAACTTACGTTTTATAAATAATTTTAATTTATTAAAACTAAGGTCTTGAACATGACTAGGGAGTTTGAAGCACCTATTTTCTTGAGCCTGGTTTTAGGAATGACATTATTGTGTTTGTTCCTAGTATTTACGTTATGAATATCACTGTATCTTTTAAATAGATTACCTATTATTTTTATGTGCATACAAAAGATTCTCATCAATATACTGAGAGGGCACAATCATTATATTGATCTCTTTAAATTTGTCTCTGACGGAGTGTCTAGGACTTATTAATAAATTGCACGAATAGCCTTTTTTTGTAATACAAACACAGACTGAATATCGGCGGCATTTCCTCACAACAGAATACCGTATGACATCACACTATGAAAATAAGTAAAGTATTCTAAACGGGCTCACTCTAAATCAGTTAAACCACGATTTTTTCTCACGGCATTTCTATGGAACCAACCGGAATGTTTATTCTTTCACATGAAAAAAAATCGTTTCAAATCGGTTCATAAGTGACGGAGTTATGAGGTTAAAAAAAAATAGTCGGTTAAAAATACAACCGAATGTAGAGCCTTCTCCTCCTTTTTTTGAAGTCAGTTAAAACACTGATTTAACTACCTAAATATTTTTGAGTCGGTCTCAATTAAACAAAAAAGCGAATAAATAACGTAAAGTGAACTGTATGTGTACTGTTTGGCGCGTACTCAAGATATAACAAACGTGTGGTGCCTCCGTGTGTAGTTTGTTATAAAGGTACCGTCATCACCGAAAAGTTCGAAAAATAGTGACACTGCTTATGTCACTGTAGTGGATCGTCGCGGTGGCCGTTGTCTCCGAATCCTGACAGATCACGACAGGAGAGTAATTCTTGTTACCACGTCCATAATGAACTGCTGTTATTAAGGCCTGGCGATATAAATCCTGCTGAACCACTAATACGCAGGAGCACTTCTGATGACAGCCATCTTGCGCCGATATACATAGGTGTACTATATTTGTTTTCGCCAAAACGATACTATTAACAAATTATGTTGTTCCTGATTATATTATTTATTTATTGATTTTCAGTTCCCTCATTTTTGGAGTTTTAATTTTCAGTTAGGAAGGCTTTTCACGCATCAGAAGCGTTCGAAAAGTATCTATTGCTGTACAATTTGTTGGTATGATAAATATTTGATTGATCCTGTCTGCTTATTAAGGAGAAATAAGAAAAAAGAATAGCAGTAGCTAAGGCGCGGCGCGTGGCCTCGGAGATCCTCGAGAGTGCGCACAGTACCGCTATCTAGTGATTCAGACGGTATTCGCGCGTGCCAATGCTATTACAATCTTTGCTTTAGAGCTGACTTTAAGTGAAAACCCACCACCTACCTGCACATGAGTCCCGAACCGTTCTCAGAATTACTTGTTTGACTTTTTATTATGGAGTCGAGAAGTGTGATGCATCAGAAACACCAGACAGTAGTTACCAAGTCTATTGTTTGTAATAAATATTGGGGGGGGGGGGAGGTACTGACGGGTACCTACATGACTACATCGATGGCTGATTGTGGGTTTCTTTTTCTACGCATACTAAAATCAAGTTTTACTTCATAGCGGATTCTGGGGGCGCGTATGATAGACACATTAACTTGTCGCCTAGTAAGTATCAATTGTAAATATACCTATGATTTACAATTCTTCATCTCTCTGAGGAAAATCAAAAGTTGCCGTCTAAGATTCCCGCTCTTTACGTCACTGACCCGTCACACGTCACACTGGTGGCTATCGTCGTCACACCCGTGGCTATCGTTACGATCAGCGTCAACAAACTCGTTTGGATACCGACATGGATTGGATACGTATTATTAACAAGAGCGACGGGAACGTGACCATTGCGGTATCATCGCGTGCCGACCGATTACTTTACTTAGCACGAGATATTATATCTGTTACATATCGTACCGGCTGACTCACGCTACACACACGCGCCAAACAGCGGCAAGGAAGAAATGTGTTGCAATACCTTAATATAACGTTTTTTTTTGTTGATTAACTGATTCATCATCGAGTGGGAATCTCTAAAGTATAAGACAGTATCCTTAGTTTTTTTTGGCGAATATTTTTCCAATGATCTAATATTAAACCATTCTGTTGGATCGTTGAATATTTGATCACGTAACTCGAAGAGCAATATTATGTTAACTTAAAGATTTAATTGCAAAAAAAGGTCGATTAGCGAGATACAAGTATGAAATCCTGCGTAGCGACGCGCCCCTTTGACGCGCAGCCCGCGTAGCGCCGGGAGTGCTACGCGCTACGAGTGCTACGAATTAGAAACAAGCTAGAGCTAGTAGCTAAAACTCAGTCACGCTGTCTTCTCTAAACTATTCGGGACTTCGGGTACTTAAATGTTCGGTTTCAAGGAAAACTCGAGAAGAAAACACCAACATTATTCACTTTGTTGCTATACCTATTACGTCAAGTATGGTCAAAACTTTGTAACAACAAAAAATAATAAGAGAAAGACGGCTTCGGAAAGATACAGTTACCGGAGTATTTCAGATGACAATGTCGGTCACAGAAAAAATCACAGTGTAACTTAATAAAACAGTAATCGCAGCGGAACGACCTTGCCACTCGTCGCGTCCTCTGGCGCTACGCGCGCCGGGGCAGCCCCTCGCGTGCTACAATCATCGCGTGCCCGCACACTCACACGCCAGCTATGCATACATTATGTTTACGGTCTTGTTTTATCCTCGGCAAGTGTCTCTTAGCTCTACGTAAGTATATATTTAAACATTATTTAAATTAAACTCGCTGCAATTTGTTAAGACTGGTTTATTGTCGTCTTGTTTGACTGAAGTCACTACTTGTAATATCATATTCATATGCTAACACGTAATTTATATAAAGTAAGTAGGTGTGTATTGGGGTACCTGGATCAAGAGATCCAGGTACCCCAATACACAATTCAAA